>JASAMX010032702.1:0-25754 GCA_030248175.1 Microlaimidae sp. YZB2_3
AAAATTAGCTTTATTTGGACTTTTGTTTTGTGCTTGGTTTTTCTTGATTGATGGTTTATTTTTAAACAACAAAACCACACCATTGTAAATGGTTTTTCCAGGTTCCATACAATTTTACGAGGTTACCCAGACTAGTCTTTTCTCGCATTAAATTTTTGGAGTGTTTGTAGCTTCATAGTATTCGATACAAAAAAGAGTTTTTTTTCTGTTTCGATTTTGCTAAATTTCCGTCTATTGAAAAATTGTACCCCGCAGTGCTCACACGTCACCCAAGATTTATTTCATTTTATTTTTTTAAATATTTTTATTGTTGCTATAATATGGCTGCTAATTAGTGGTAAGGATATTTTTTCGCTCTTCCCATCGAAAATTAGTAATTTTTATAAAAAGGTAAGGAATTTTAATTTAAACCAAAAAAATAACCACAAGAGAATGTGTATTACTGAATGAAGTTACTTAATATGTATATCAGTAAGGAAAAAAAGTGTCACACGAGTACCCCAGTACCTAATGCGTAACTTAGAAAAAAAACTGGTCGTTTTTCACATGAACAGAAGTTTAACTACGGGAAATAGAGCATATTCGAGAATAAAATTCAGGTGAGGGGGCAAATTTAGCATCTACGTGCAAAAAATCAGTTCCAAATATTCACCACAGAGAAAAATTTTGGGGGGACCCAAAAAAAAACAAAAAACAAAAAAAAAGTTAAGCAAATTAAGCTTATTAGTATGAAATTCAGGTATGTTTAGCAAAAGTTTTTAGGTTTTTAATATCAGAAAAATATGGGTAATATTTTAGTTATGTAAATTGTTTAGATTTTTAATTGGCTAGAAAACTATTAAAGGTTTTGTTGATTTCGATGACGCCATCAACAACGGTTAACCGCGCAGTGACTTAACCCATTTAATATAAGGGAAAGAGCGCTCCGCGCTCTTCCCTGATAAAAAATAAGAGAGGTATCGTTGTAAAGCTTACAGTTACGGGAATGGCATAGAAGGATTGAATTTTGAAAAAAAGATTAGTAAATTAACATAAAAATGAGGGAAAATTATTTTTCAGCCGTATGGCTGACACGGGCTACTAGTATTATAAAGATTCTTACCGACATATTCCGAAGCAAAATTCCATCCGCTGTTTATGTTTGATAGCTGTGCCAGAGTTGGAAACAAACAACTAATGGCACGTGCCTAAATTCAGTCATTTTGAACCTTACTAAACAGGTAGTTGACCCATGTAATTGCACAAAAAGTATAAGGCGTTTAAACTGTTTGAGGTAAAACTGGATTTCTAGCATAACTTTTGGCATTTTGGTTATCGTTATTTAATGCTTTCTTACAACCGGTAGCCATTTGTATTATTTTCACTTTGTAAAAAGCTCAAATAGATAAACTATAAAACTAAACCAAATAGACGGAACTATAAAACTGTATCTCTTAAAAGAAAAGACATTTTTAATGCATGTCTAAACGTATGTTATCACAATTTCAAAAAACTTGCAATGTATACAAAAATTACTTAAATAAAAAATGAAAAGCACATTATAAAAAAGATATCAAATGTTTAAAACTAATTGCATTGTACAGGTTTTATTTAAACAAATTATATTTTTTGTATTTATGTGAGGAATTGTAATAATCGTTTATCTTATTAATGACTTTTTTTAAAATTTTAATGGTTTTCACAATAACCCAGTTTTATCCAAGCTGTAAAACAAAGGAAAAAAATTAAGTAAATTATACTTTGTATTGGTCTAAACTTCGCTCATGCCTACGCGATTCCGGTTGTACAAATAATTTTAAAAAACTTGGAGTTGTACAAAGTTACTTAGAATTTCATGCACATTCAGAAGTTGCGCCGTTCAGCTGTATGAGTCCGCAGCCCACTCTTTTTCCGGCGTTTCCGGTTTTTTTACTTTCCGCTTCCGCGTCTCCGGTACCTTGATTCGAACGGAATCGTATGAACTCCCCCGTAAATTGTATACCAATGCCGGGTTCGTTTACGAGTCAACAATGTTATTTTATTCGAATTGGTTTATTGTAATGCTTGGTTAACCAGCATACTTTTAAAACGGTTTATTAAAACAAAAAAGGATAAAACCGACGTTTCGATTTTTTTGGTTTTAATAACTCGTTTTGAAAATTATGCCTGCGTTAGCCAAGCAGTACAACTAAACTATGCGAATTATGACATATTTAAAGCATTTCACCAAAGTTAATTTATATTCATTGTTAAATATTTACAATTAGGAGAATAGGGACAACTTAATCTGAAACTCTTCGCTAAACAATTGATTTTAAAGTGTTTATTATCGGTGGCGCGGGAGCGCCAGGGGCGATTCAGCCCCGTGGCCGCGCCAACCATAATTAGAGAACGTGGGTAAATTTTGAAATTCAGAACCTCTTTCTTCTTCTTCTTCTTCTTCTTCTTTCTATTATGAGCCCATGTTTATTTTTGATAAATCAGTAACGAATGAGGAATATCGTTTTTAATGGATCGAAAAATAAAATAAGCTCATTAGAAGAAGAAGAAGAAGAAGAAGAAGAAGGTTCTGAATTTCAAAATTTACCCACGTTCTCTAATTATGGTTGGCGCGGCGCCACGGGGCTAAATCGCCCCGTGGCGCTCCCGCGCCACCCATAATAAACACTTTAAAATCAATTGTTTAGCGAAGAGTTTCAGATTAAGTTGTCCCTATTCTCCTAATTGTAAATATTTAACAATGAATATAAATTAACTTTGGTGAAATGCTTTAAATATGTCATAATTCGCATAGTTTAGTTGTACTGCTTGGCTAACGCAGGCATAATTTTAAAACGAGTTATTAAAACCAAAAAAATCGAAACGTCGGTTTTATCCTTTTTTGTTTTAATAAACCGTTTTAAAAGTATGCTGGTTAACCAAGCATTACAATAAACCAATTCGAATAAAATAACATTGTTGACTCGTAAACGAACCCGGCATTGGTATACAATTTACGGGGGAGTTCATACGATTCCGTTCGAATCCAGGTACCGGAGACGCGGAAGCGGAAAGTAAAAAAACCGGAAACGCCGGAAAAAGAGTGGGCTGCGGACTCATACAGCTGAACGGCGCAACTTCCCGAGTTCTCACCGTCTGGACGGTGATTGGCTGTTTTTTTACCGTCTACATCGGCTATTGGCGGAAATAGGCCACGCCTGTATGGGTGACTAAATTGTACTGCGCTGAAAACTGTACGTTATTATTAACTGTGCGAAGCGGAATTACTACGATTCTTATAAAATGAATTTGATCAATTTTCTTTATATATTTTTCAAAGGCAGAGTGAGTCAAAATCAGAATAAAATTAAATTTGGTGTGACTTAATCTGAATAAAGTCGAAAAAGGGGTGTTCGGATTTTAAATTAGGGCTTTTACTAGCCGAGTTAAGGTATAAAATGTCAAAAGGTAAAATGTATTTTATGCTGAGTTGTGACTTTTTCTGTCATAGAAAGTGACTCTACATATATTACGTTTAGTGATGGAAATTGTATAAATAGCAAAAATATATAACATAATAATAAAGGAAAAATATATGACTTCATATATTTCTCAGACACATTGTGTGCTCTTATTAGGGCGGGCCCTAATAAGAGCGCGCTCTTATTAGGGCACTCGGATGTGCTAATTAAGGCCCTGTTTCTGAAAGGAAGGCCCTTATTAGGGCGTGTAAGAGCTCTTATTGAGGAGCGCCTTAATAAGAGCGCGCTCTTATTAAGGCGCGCCCTTATTAGTACACCATGGCCCTAATAAGGGCGCGCCCTTATTAGCGCACTTAAGTGTTTTATGCGACTGTGATCGTAGCTGCAATGGCTCATTGGTAGTGACGGTCTACCACTGAGCAAGTGACGATCTGAATCCCCCGGACAGTAGATTTTTTAAACTTTTTTCTTTAGAAAAAATTGTCAATCTTATTTTTTGTTTTATTATTTTTCTTTTAATTTAACATGAGTAGCCCACCAAAAAATAGTCGTTTGTTTTTGTTATTGTGTTTTGGTAATTATACTTATCGCATTTGGTACACCATAACAATAGAAAACTAACCTAAAAATTTTTTTAATGTTAATCCTGTTGAAATATGAGCTAAATAATAATGACAAGTTTAAAACTAATTCGCTTAGTGTTATTTTTGTGAAAATAAATAAAAGCTTACCTTATACTTGTTTTTTTATAAAAAGATTTACTTGTGCATTAAATAAAATGCGAATAGTCTTAATTTTAGAGGAAAAAATATAAGGGAGCACGGAACAGTTGTTTTTTTTAAATTGATTTTACTACGAGGGTCCTAATTATTTGGGGTCATACCATGATTTTCAGCAAAATAAACTTTTCACACTTTTTCCGTTTGAACAAAAAATAAATTGGAATGCTAAACTACTTAATTGTTATGATGTACCAAATGCAGGTATAATAAATTCCAAAAAGCAATAAAAAAATAAACGACGATTTTTTAGTGGGCTATTCATGTTAAATTAAAAGAAAAATAATAAAACAAAATATAAAATTAACAATTTTTTGTAAAGAAAAAATTAAACAAACCTACCGTCTGCGGGATTCAAACCCGTCACTTGCTCAGTGGTAGGTCGAATCACTACCACTAAGCCATCGCAGCAACGAAAATAGTTGCATAAAACAAACTTATACATAATTTTTTTTTGAAAATCGATAAGTGCGCTAATAAAGGCGTGCCCCTATTAGGGCCATGGGGTGCTAATAAGGGCGCGCCCTACTAAGAGCACTCAATGTGTCTGAAAATATAGGAAGTCACATATTTTTCCTTTATTATTATGTTATATATTTTTGTAAATAGTGGCTACTGTACGACTGGATTATGCAGTTGTTGATTGTATAGGTAACTGGGGGCCCGTGTGATTGATTCTTCATTGTTTATTAGGAAAAACTTAAAAACTTAGGAAAACCTTTCTGTAATCTGTAATCATGATTTCCTACTAATTGTGTATCATATTTTTTTGGTAAATGGCGTATTTTTTGATCGGTTGTCATTCTCTGTATTTTTTATTTTACCAACAACTGCATAAACTATAGTCTATTTATAGGTTATAGGCTGTTTAGTTCTACTTATTTGTTTTTTATTGTTAAGAAACTTTATAATATATAAAAGCTGGTCTACTAATAATGGTATACGGTTTTTTTGTCTAATCATTATTTATGGCTATATTCTTCCTTTCTTTCGCTTGTTTATCTGAAGAACGAAAAAAAGTAATTTTACCCCGTTTGCTTCCAATGGTTGCATTTGTTTCTCTTTCTACTTTATATGCGTTAAAAGTGGTTTTTACGACGGTTTAAGTTCATTAACACGACAAAAATTGAACAGAGTCAATGCAATGAGATTTTTGGTTTGTGAAGGTAATTCCTCTTTACATTGCCGCTTATAATACACAATACCAATGTATTTTTTCACTGCCATGCCGCTAAAAACCTGTTGTCAAACTAAAACGTACGCATATAACACATAACTGAGGTAGTATTCAAGTCACGGTGCCGGGTGTTCATAAATGGAATCCAACCAACGGGTTAATAAAGAATTCCTTTTTGAGTTAAAACTTAATTTGGTTTCTATACCACAAAATTATAGTCTTCAAAAAACCGGTTTTGTGTTTTTGAAGTGTTTACATTTACAATATTGTTGCTTTATTATAATGTTATTTGATTGTTTTGCAAAGGAGTGTAGCTGTGATTTTGTTTTGTAAAATTGTGTTTGTGATAGTAATTTTTTAAAGTTTATAAAATTTACAGCACACAAACTTGGTTTAATTTATAATCACTGACACATTTACGCATATACATAACTTTAAAATGATTGTTATAACAATGTACCATAATTGAATATCATAAATGAGTCATGATTTTTTGGGCATGTATCTTATACATAAAATCCCCGTTTACAAAATATCAAATTGATTTTCCGCAAAAATACTGCTACAATTATTGTAAGTAAAAAAATAATTATAAAGACTTTACAAACTGGATACATACCCCGATAAACCTATTTGTAAACACAAAAGTTGAAACATAAGCAAATAATCATGCATTTGAAAAATCTCAGCTTGGTCGTCTCGATCATTCAAATGAACATAAATAGGATTGTGGTCTAAACGCGTTTGTTACCTATTAACTCTCGTTTTCTTAGTTTATCAAGAAAAACTTTTAATCATAATATAGACCATTAGAGCGCACTCCTCTGCGTGCCCACCCCTAACTAAATTATTTTTTGGGGCGAGCATTTGTTGACTTGGTCGCGGCCTCTGCTGCGCTTACAGAATTTTTCTTGATTAAAAATAAGAAATTCAGAAATTACGCGTTAACGTTTTGTTGAGTTTTCAACATAGGCTTTTGTCCCATATTTTTTTAGATTCAAATCAAACAAACTGATACGTGTTAAAAAGAAAGAAACTGAACAAAATTAAGCGACTTGTTAATTAGGCAACCAAACTTAATTGGTATATCTTAAAAATAATACTATTAAACAACCTTTTTAAAAAAAGTTTGAACGTATTATACTTATGCTTATTATTTTTTCATCTTGGTTAAACTGGCACACCAAATGCTGTTTAATGTGTTTATTATCGAACTGACAGTCATTTTTACAGTGCGATGAACTTGAAACTCGATAAACATTTTTACATGTATCCTTTTGATATAATTAATTCCCCGTTTAATTAGTGAGACAGAAAATTTACTGTACACAAACCGATATTATATTATTTAATTTACCCCGTTTTATGCAAATTCCCTTCAAAAATCGAAAAATAATATATAATTATTTGAATCAGTTTGAGGAATTAATTGCGGTGTCGCCAGTGTCGCTGCTGGCGGTAGAAGTGCCACTCCTCCCGTTGTATAACTGCTGTATATATGCCGCGTAGACGTCGCTGTAATAGCGATAGAGGGCGCTGTCGTCGCTTTTCCAATTTGCTCCGCGCATGTGCACGGCCACGGATATGGCGCTGGTAAAAATGAATCCTCCGAGCGAGAGTGCCGCGAAGAGAAATAACTCCAGCTGCGTCAGACAAACGGGCTCCGTCGGCTGGGCGAGAGAACTGGAGGCAACTTCAGATAGATTATCACTCTCTAAAATTAGCTTTCCTCCGGGTTCTGAAACAAAAGATGTTTGTTACTTAATGTTTGAAATAAACAACTTAAAAAACCATCAAAAAATGTTTTTGGCCAACTAAGTTTTTACCTTCCCATTATTTTTGGCTATTGCTACAAATTTCCAGATCAAGTATAAATAAACAAAAAAAGCACAAAACCTTTGTGCGGCAACACGCCTCTCGTATAAACTAATTACTATCTAGTTGTTTTGCCGATGTACAAAATTTTAGTGAAAAAATAAGAAATCTCTATAATAAACTCTAATTTTGAAATATTTGATTCCAAATCGTTTTTCTCCGAAAATGCCATAAGTTAAATACTGTGCTATTTTGGTTTGAGATGAAACCAGTACACCGCTTTTAAAAAGGCCACGCATTATCCGAGTTATTCCAGTTCATGAGTTTCGTGGATTGCATATTTACAAAACATGCTATTGTTTAAACTGTTTTTTACGCAAAAGTTTGTAACATACCCTAAATCAAAATATTTGGCTAACAGAGCTCACTATATTTATGTATTGTGCATAGTATTCACTTTAAATAGCTCACTTTCATATTTGTAAATAGCGAAGAAAACCCTTACTAAAAATTAAACAAAAGCTGTACAGTATTTTGAAACCTTTTTCAGACATTTTACTATTAAGGATTTAGGGTCGATGGAGCCTTGGGAACTTGGAGCTGGAACTTGGAGCCAAAATAGGGAATTCGGAGCCGTAAGTCGGGAACTTAGAGCCTAAAATAAAAATCGCTAAAACGTTTACCTAAGCCAAAACGAAGCCTAAATCTAGCCCCAAACCAATTTTTTCCTAAAGGTTTCAAGTTCCCATTGCTTGTGGCTCCAACTTTCCAAAAAATTTCGATGGCTCTAAGTTCTCTGCTTGTGACTCTAAAGACACCGTACCACTATTAAGATGGATTTACTGCTTAATCAACTGCTTTGCGTTTCGTTTTTGTTTCCATGGAAATCGGATTAATACAATAGATTTGTGCAAAAAAATAAAAATAAAAAAAGATGAAAAAAAAAAACAAAACCGTAAAATAAAAAGTCGTAAAATCAAAATAAACACATTCAAAGATATTTACGGATGAGGTAGTTCAAATCCGATCGATCCCCAATCTGAATGGGAGCCGAGGCGACGTCCAAATTGCGGAATTCGTGTCGGGACCAAGGCGGTGCAGATCTTCCGAATCGTCCGGGACCGGGATCGGAGCACCGCGGAGGCTAAAATGTGTAACTGTTGGGTAACTGACTTAATTTCGGCGACGCCTTAATTTCGGCCACTAATTTAGGGTGTTAGAAAATTGGCTTATTTTTAAAACACAAAAGAACTAGCACAAAAGTAACTGGATTAATGTTGAATAAAGTGTTTTTGCAAAAGTTTTTATTTTTGTTATTCTACATTATCCACATTTTCATACAAAAAGTGAATTTTTTGTGATTTTCCTAATTTTTGCTTTGTGTTTAAACTGCATCAAATTTAGAACGAAGCAATATATAACCTTAAAATATCTTCTATTTAAGGGTCAAAGTTGTTAATTTTCATGTTTTGATATTTTCTTGAAAATCATTTTGCAATGCGTTTAACTAACTGCGCATTTTAAGATTCCGTTAATTTCGGCCACCTGAAAATTTAGGTGAAAGAACCTGCCGTTTTTTTGCTGTTTTTAAATATCATTGTACTACCGTATTTATAAAGAATTTTTTTGCTCGTTTGACTTTAGCCAAAAATAAAAATTGAACAAAAAATACAAATTATTAAAACTTGTTTTTTTAAAGTTTTGACATAATTATTTAAAGTCTTGCTAATAACTATTAAAGTTCGCAAACGAGAAAAATTAAGTTATATGTACCGAGAACAATACCTAAGGGTAAATTTGCAACCTTTAGAAATTTTTATTGTTCGTTTAAGCAATAGTTATGGCCAGTTTTTTGTAGGTGGCCGAAATAAATGGCACGCGCCTTAACTTGCGCCACTTTAAAAAAAAAGTTTAAACCTTCACTGATTTTTAAGTGTAACAGAAATATTCAAATTTTGCACTGGAATAACAAATATAGCTATTGTTTGATTTTTAGGCCAAATTTTGGCTTGATTGAAAAACCCAGAAAAAACTTATTCAAAAAAATAAAAAAGGTGGCCGAAATTAAGTCAGTTACCCTAATAATATTATTAAAAAAACAAAAATAATAGTAATAATAACAGCAATAATAGGGTTTTTTGTCAGTAAAAAATGTGGTTGAATCAAAATGCATGGGAGTTTTACAAACTCCAGCTGATTTTGGTTTTTAGCTTTTTTTAATTTTTGTTTATTGTTACTTTTGTCAAGAATAAATAGTTACTACTACTGAGTGCTTCATTATTTTTTATATATCTTATGTATTGTTGATTTTATGTATACCAATTTTATAATACTTTTAAAATCTTTACCGTATCCACACATCCCCCTTCTAAATCTACACACAGACTAATCTGACACTGAAAAAATAGCTGAGGTTGATCGGCAAATTTAAATACGTGCGATTCGGTGCTAGCCATCATCGTTTCGGGACCGTATTCCAAATTAGGCAACAAATGTTGATCCAAAGTACACCTGTTTAAATATTAAATATTCTTGAGCTTTGAATTTAAACCTTATGGCTATTATATTTAATTTGTTGAAAATAAAGTTTTTTTAGAGGTATGAAAGTGTGATAACGGAATAGTTTCAAGTTTTGACAGCTAAGGTAGAATTTTACAATGAAAAGTATAATGGACTACACACATAATACAAGCGTTTCTACAAAAATAATGTGCACTAGAAAAAAAAAGTCAAGTGATCCTATCTTGCTAACCGACGATAAAAGTCTCAATCAATAAGACGATAAATTTTCCACAAATTCCCATGTTTTATTCTCGAATCTGTAGTTTTTATTACATGTATGTCAGTACTAGTCAGTAACAAATAATTTTTGTTCAAGTTTTTGTTTCTATAGTACATAATTTTTATGCAAACTGTAGAAGAGTTTGTAGGAATGAAAAAATCTCAAAGAAACTTCGAGATGCTCTTGAAATATGGGGTCCGTTAGCTGCAACTTATTCACTGAGAATTCGATCGCGTTGCAATACCAACATTGAGAATGCCAATAAAAGTGTCTTTTTTAAAACAAGTTAATTTAGCTCGAATCTGACTACGGTTACGGTAGTTGGTTTTGTTACGGTTTTTTATAATTTATACATAGGTTTTTAATATTTCACAGCCTAAATTTTTGTTTGAAATTGTTCTAATAAAATTTATTATCTTGGTTAATACTAAAATACTACAACCAAAATATTTGTGTGTCGCTTTACTTATGTTATGTACTTGGGAAAAACAGCGTTTTATGTAAATGAATTGGATTATTCATAATTTTTTATCGTGATAAATTTTTGTTTTGATTGTGTGTTTTAAATAAATGCTAAACGTTTTACAATAACCGGTCCTAGAAATATAATTATATTTGGGTGTTAATGCATAGGATTTTGTCGTACTAAACTAAAAAATGATGTATTTTCATTTTTTAAATTTACCACCTCAACTGAAACAAAGCATTAAAAAAACTAAATCTTACCCGTTTGAATTTAAGAGTTCGACTTTGTTGCCGAAGCTGTCATCCACATAACAAGTGTGGACTTTCATCTTGAATAATCTTTTTGACAAAACTGAAAACAAAATCGTTAAAAATCAAACAACCAATAAAGTGTTTCATTATATTTTGGCTTATATTTTTCGCTTTTAACTGTCAATTCGTCAACTCATTTAGTAATACGTCCTTAGAGTGGTGCGTGGGAAACTAGCAGACGTCGAATAACTTTGGGAAATTGAAGTTAAAAGTTAAAAAAAAATTAGCATGAGCTTAGGGTTAGGCTTAGATATATTTTTTAGCGATTTTTACTTTTATCTCTAAGTTCCCAAGTTACTGCTCCAACGTTCCTAAAGGCAAACCAAACGTAGCTGCAACAGTGTGTTCACGTGTTCATTAAACAGCTATTTTCTTTTTTTATGTCACAAAATAAGAATTATTTCAAACTACCATCTGAATTGATTTCTACTTCAAATCTTTCATTTTCTGAATTATGATTGGCTGATACGATTGACGTCAGATTCTCGTGATTTGAGTGGTCACTGAATGGGGGTCAATTTTCAGTCCAACGAAAAACTGTTGCGGCCACGTTGGGTTTATCTTTAGTTTTGGTATCCAATTTATGTTTTAGCAAATTTTTCTTCTGACTCTGAGTTCCCAACTAACGGCTTCAACGCTCCTAGTTTTGGCAGGAAGTTCCATTTTAAGTTTTCTCAGCTCCACGCTATTTTAAAACGTGAATTTAGATTTTGAACACACTGGAATCGGTAAATTGTAGTTAGTAAGATTAAGACAATAAAATGTGAGCTTAATTTGTACTTTAATTAACAAGAACTTCTCCACTGGGTGGTACGCTGTACTAGTATGGCGTCTTTGGGGCTTTTAAGCGGGGTACTTGAAGCCGTCGGAAAATCTTGGGAACTTGGACCCAAAAATAAAAAAAAGGGTTAGTTATAGACTTTTTGGATAAGTTTCAGAGATTTCACATTTTTTTGGCTCCAAGTTTTTCCACTTCCGGTTTTAAAAAATCAGTCCTATTTTCGATTCTAGGTTACAGCTCTAACTGGCCTAGGCTCCAATTTACCCTAAATCCTTCGTTTTTTATATTTAATTTACGGCTTCAAGTACTTAACTTAGAGCTCTAAGTTCTCTTTTAGCTCAAGGATCGAGCTCCAAGTTCCTTCGGCTCCATCGACCCTAAATTTTTTGAATATATAGAAAAAATATATAATATAATATAAAACAATTACAATTGTCGCACTGCCATTTGTGATAAACTGACTCTCCAACCAGGGCAAACCTTACCACAGGGCCAGTCGGCGATCCGCGGTGAACGGAATACTGACAGACAGGCATTTGGAACTGCTCCTCCTGGCTTTTCGTGGTTAACATACTAAATTTAAAAAAAAAACAAGAATTGAAAATCATTTTAAAATACTTAGATTTATATTTCATTGATTCCTTTTTGCAGTATAAAATTTATTTAAACTCAAATACTTAATTCACTTGATTCAGTAAGTTCCTCCTGCGTTAAGAAATTAATACTTTTCTGCAACAGTTCAGAAGCTTTTTTCTCCGCGCGCAAACTGCACTACGAATATACCCTCTTTACGTTTATAAAACACAGTGTATTAAGGTCTGCTGTTTCTCAAGCAATCTTGTTAATCTTTAAAAAAATTATCAAATCACATGATTTGTAGTTTAAAATACGCATGTTCTTAAATAGAATTATTTAGAATAAAAAATTACGTTTTCCAGATAAATATTTTAAAAGACGTGTTTCTTAATGAATAAAAAATAGTTGATACCTGACTTCTAGTTCGGTATCCACTGTTTTGTCAGCTTCCATGTAAAAACATTGGACTTTGAATGCTCTGTCGACTTTCGTCAGGAAAATCGGATGAAATTTAAAAACTACAGTTGTTTCCACAAAAATACCAGGAGGGTTAAGCTAAAATGTTTTGTAGAGTTTAGTGTTTTTTGTGAAAAAAAAAAATTTTTACTTGGTTTTTAGGGTATATTGTTTTGAAAAATTAACACGTCCACAGCCGAATTTTTGAACGTGTGGTCACTTCACAGGACGCTCGCACACTGTAATATACACATAACAAACAAGGCTTTCGGCACTAGTTCAGTATAATAAATTGTAACTATTACACTTTATTAAGATACTGACAAGTTTTATGGAAATTTACAAAAATACTCTGTTATTTCTTTGTTTTTGACCGAATACAAAATATATTTGGTAAAAAATAATTTCTTATTAGCTTTCATATTTTACTGAGGAACCCTTTTGTTTTATAATATAAATGTTTGATTTTTTTGAAATTTACGCAAAAAACTTTTTGTTTTGTTATATTTTTAAGTTATCTCACACATGCCTTGCTAAACTAGTTCATACTGTTATATGGAGAATCACGACGATTAATTGAAAGTACACAAAGGTCTCGAGAAAAATTTAAAATAATTTGTTTAAGACGCGAAAAAATAAGGAAAAAAGTATTTACAACCGTAGCTGTTTTTTTAGAATAGTTGTTTTATGTTTAATTGTTATTTTCGTGTATTTATGATCTTGTTTTTTTCATTAACCAAAGTCATATCAAATTATTTTTAAATCTTCTGAAAACCTTTGTGTGCAATGAATTAACTGTCGTGATTCTCGATAGAATTTTAAACGAGTGCACTAAGATCAAGTAAGACCACTTTTGAAATTTTTGAAAAAAACAATAGTCTCTTTGACTTAAAACCAATGAAAATGTTCAAAGGTTATTTTATTTATAAGTAGAATTATATGGAGAGGCGCAAACAGACTAGCTAGCAGATCAGTAATTAATATCGCCTCACGTCAATTTTTAATCTTCCATATAAAAAATCTTTTTTAGTGTTAAAAGGCATGAAATGTCAGCCAAAAAGAATTTAGAATTAAGACGATAATAAAATCATTTTAACAAAATGAACACTAAGTAAAAGTTAAAAAATAAACACTAAGTAAAAGTTAATAATGTTTAAATTTATCTATGCCTCTTGCGGCACCGGGAAGTCTAAACCAATCCACGTCTTATTTTTGGCTCTTCCTGGATTGGTATCACGGAGCAATTATTTTAACCGAAATATTGCTAATTTTAACTGGAAGTTGCAGTTTCTAAAAAATCCAGGTGTTGCTGCAATAAATCCAATAATAATTAAAATTGTTTTAAATAACAATACTATTCATTATGACGTATATAACGAAATAAATTAATTATATAATATTTGATGTAATTTTTATAACGAAGTTACCGATCTGCGTCTTTGAGTGTCGCAGTTCGTAAAAGAGATGGTGATTCCGGCTTGAGAGTTCCCGTTCCCGCTCACTCGACAGGCGGGATCTCCGAAATGATTCTTAACAAACACGTGACCTTCGAAGGGGTTTTCCGTCCGGGACCCTACGCTGATATAGTCCGGTCCGCAGTCAACGTCCAGGTTGGGCTTGCCATCGGAGACCGGTCCTAAATGTCTCGAAAGTTGAAACTAGAATCTGTCTAAAAAATTAGAGTAGGAAAAAATTTCAGGTAAGATGTCTCGCTAGGAGTACGGTGAATTTATACCAAAATTTTATTAATGTATTGAATTCAGCGTTTGCTATACAATGATGTGGACATATTTTTAGAGATGTAACTATCTACATTTTTATAACTATTGTTTAAATCAACTTTTTTGTTAGTGAATTGTGTCCGCTTAAATATTTTGGTAGACATCATTTACAAACTTTAGATATTTTTCATTTATCAGAATACGCAATGTCAAATAAATCCAATGTTATTTTAATTTCATATCTAGGGAGTTAAGACATGTGTGGTGAACTGAGAATTTATTTCAGAGTATTAAGACGAACTCAAACACATAGACTTCCTTAGAATGGATGGAACACTGAATTTAAAAAAATTAATGAATGAAGTGAAGTTGTAAACAAACCCGATAAAACGTAAAACTTACGACACGTAGAAAAAGACGAAACAAAGGCGACCACTGTATTTGATAGAATAAAATGACGTATTAACAAAAACCAAACAATGCAGTCGAACTTAGGAAAAAGTGGTCTTTTAAAACCAGTGACAAATTTACGGTCATCAATTTCTAATGTGGTAAGTCTCTTTTTACAATAAATCCTAAATTTATTGTACCCATTAATAAAAATTCGATCTCCCAACTAGTTTTCTACATTTTACTGTTTAAAACGTTTTACATTTTACATTGGTACAAATCTCAGACGTGTGTGTACCAATTATCAGTTTGACCGATCGAAAAGTAAAATACGCTGGTAGGATTCCCATACGCGTCCGAAATTCGATTTAGGTCGGAGGGGGGCGGTCTGGGGGCCCTACTAACCCTGAAGGGTGGTCTGGGGGGCGGCAGCCCCCCAGATATGGGGGGTCTGGGGTGCGCGAGCCCCCCAGCGGGGTCAAGGGGCGGAGCCCCTTGTCAGGGGGGTCGGGGGGCAGAATGCCCCCGGGGAGAAAATTTTTAACTAAAAGGCTAAAATACACTTATAGAACATTTTATTACCTAGATGAGACTAGTACAAAACTTAAGGTTTTTGTGGTTATACCTTTATTTAAAATACGCGTATGGAAAACGTTATCAAAGGTAATAGGCTTATAGGAGCATTAACTGTATACCTCAACTCGGACACGGGTAGACGATTTGTAATCGAAAAACTAAGATAAAGTCACTTAACAATAACCTCCGGCGCGAAGCGGGAAAATTTTTTTAGCGTTTTTTACCTAGAAAATCTCGGGAGGCGAATCGGGGAGGGGGGCCCGGGGTACGAATTAGGGGGGGGGGGGGGGGCAGCAAAATTGGGGGTTCCTAGGGAGTACGGTGGGGAAGTAGGGGGGGGGTACCGGGAAATCCGAATTTGAAACGGAAATGGGGGAGGGGGGGGGGGGCCGAGATTTCGTTGAGGGGGGGCCCAAAATCGAGCAGGGGGGTGGAACTCACCCTGCCCCCCCCCCTTTTCTCACCTTGGGGATAACCCCCCAACCCGCCCTTATGGTCAAACCCAATTTAAAGGGGGGTTAAAATTCAAAAAAACGAAAAATAGGTAAAAAAAACGCTAATTTAGCTCTAAAAGCCCTTTTATTACATTTTTGAGCTTATTTTTGTTTAAAACGATTCAAGTCTTTTGTCTGAAAAGAAGTACCACAGGGAAAGGGCGGCCCCGCCTTTTCCGGGCGCCGGCCTGCTCGGTTTTTGCGAAAAATGACAATTATTTTGAGCAAAAGAAAAAAACCGAAAAACAAAATTTTCTTTGGTTTTCGCTAAAATTTAAAAAATTTGATTTTAAATTAAATACGTTTTTTCGCAATTTAAAAAAAAATTAGCAGACGTTTGCCTAGCCCCCCCCACCGATCAGACCGCACGGTAAAAACGCCCCCCCCCGCCCCCAGGACCTAGTCTTCCGCCCCCCCCCCCGCGAAAAAACCCAAGACGCCAGTTAAGCCTCATTGCAGTTTTTAGCCTATGTTAAGCAATTTAAGCTATTTTAGACGATATTTACCTTATTTTCGCTTCTCAAACATGTTCGTTTTTTCCCTTTCCTTCTCTTTCTCTTTTTTCTCCTTTTTTCTCCTCCCCCCCCGCCCCCCCCCGTCCTCGCCCCCCCGTTTCAAAAAAGGCCCCCGCGCCCCCCCGTTGGATGCCCCCCCCCCCCCGCTAACCCGGATTGCCCAGGTTTGGTGGCTCTGAATATAGTTGATTATTTTCTCTATTATTTAACATTTGCGGAAAACAATTAATTAAAAATGAGCTAACTTTTAATACTTTTAAAAACATGTTTAAAATAATGGGATTAAAGAAACTTAAATTTTTAATTAACATTATGTCGAATTAAAATTTAGCTTGTATTTTAGCGCCTTAAAATTAAACTTTTTCCCCGGCGCATTTCTCCCGCCCCCGGACAACCCCTTCAGCGCTCTGCCCCTGACCCGCTGGGGGCCCGCCCCAGAGCCAGGGCGGCCAGGGGGGGGGCGGGGGGCGGCCGCCCCCCCCCCCCGAAATCTGGTGAAGCCGTATTTTTTGTAAGGGGGGACCCTTAAGTTTTGCTTAATCTTGGGAAAAATAGAAAATTTTTTTTTAACATCAAACAGAACTTTTCTGATGCCTTCAAAAGCATATATTAATAGTCAAAAAACCAAATTTTCCCGCTTCGCGGGTAGTTACTCGATCACAGTTTTTCCATCAAGATGCCCAATTGTAAAGCAAACATAAGCTTAAATTAACTTTTAAAGACAATTAACCAAAATTAACGTTTTAACACATGTTTCAAATGGATAGGTATAAAAAACTTAAATTTTTTTAAATTATTTTTAGATATTAAAATTTCAGACTTTTAGCGCCAATGTAGAAGAGAATTTTCTCCTCCCCCCAGGGGCATTCTGCTCCCCGGCACCCCTGACAAGGGGCTCTGCCCTTTACCCACCTGGGGGGCTCTCGCCCCCCAGACCCCCCATTCTGGGGCTGCCGCCCCACACCCCCCCCCCTCCAGGTTAGCATGACCCCCCTGAGACCGCCCCCCCCCCCCGAAAAGAAATCCTGCACGCCACGGGAAAGATACAAGTTAGGCCTTATAGCTGTTTACTATAAAAATTCTATTAGACCTATTTAACAGTAAATTACTAATTTATAAAACATTTAAAATATAGACCCCGGACCCCCTAAATATAAAATCTCGTACCCCACCCCAAGTAAGTTAATCTCGTACCCCCCACCCTTCATACATGGGCACAGGAGGGGGGAGGGGTTGGGGGGTTAACCCCCCCAAATTCTGAGAAGGGGATTTAACCTTCCACTTAGAAGTGGGGGGAAAAAGGTTAACCCCCACCCAATTTTTGAAAAATGAAGTAAAAAGTTATGAGCTAATTTATAACCAAAAAATAGACCTTTCAACATGTTATGAATTTATAATGTTACGGTGGGGAATTTGGCAGGCTTTTGTGTCGGCTTTCCCACTGGCTCTAATTATTATAATTATTTATAAACCAGACCTGTGCACTGCCCCCCCCCCCCGGGTTAAAACGGGGGGGGGCAATTTCAAAGGGGGCACGGGGGGAAAATTTGAAACGGGGGGGGCAATAAAAGGGGGGCAAGAGGGGGGGAAAGAAAAAGAGAAAAAAAGGAGAAAAAAGGAAAAAAAGTTGGGAACAGGAAAAAGGACAAAATAAAAAAATATGTTTTAAACAGGCTAAAATGGCTAAAAAATTCATGAAATTTTCAAAAAAATTGCAAAATTCGAGAGAGGTCATATAGGACCACGAAAAACATGGTCATATTTTTAGGGAATTTGTTTGATTTTTTGGCGGGGGCAAACGGGGGGCAAATCCTCCTAAAACGGGGGGGGTAGGATTTCACCAATTTGTTATTGGTCCTAAGCCTAAACAAAAGCTAAAAATCAAACGAAATATGTAATATTATTGAATATTTTTTATGTTAAAATATATTTGATTTTCAAAAATTTTAATATGTTTTTCACAACTAAAAATAATTAGGTAGGTATTTGAACGCCCCCACCGAGTCGACCAACGGTTCCCATAACCCAAAGTGGTACGTTTTTCAAGCGTTCTTTAACAATAATAACAGAAATAGCAAAAAACTACAACTCCTCACCGGGCAGCGGAGAGCCAGCAATGAAACCACTTCAACATGCTCAAAAGCATGATAGTATTTTTGAAACACCATAAAGAATTTCTAGACACTTGGTCAATTCACAAAATGCCGGTAGTTTAAAATATATAAATTTAAATTCAAAGGCGTAACAATGTCCAAAATTTCTTAAATATCGTTGCAAAAATACCCGCTGTAGGCGTTTGGCACGCAGAGAGAAGAAGCGATTTAAGGAGGCCCGGGAAAACAGGCAGTTATAGCCTTATTTGTAAATGCCAATAAAAAGGAGCACTTAAGGTTAGAGGAAAAAGAGTACAAATTGGCTTATAACTTAGGGTTAGAACCGCTGGCAAATCCCAGCCATCACCATTCAAAAATGAGGTCTACGTGCTTCCGATTTATGCTATTTTTAAAGATAACGCTTTTAAAAGTTATAATTAAAAAAAAAAAAAATTGGGGGAGGCAAATCCTCAAATAAAGCGGGGGGGGGCATTTTTAAACCGTGCACAGGTCTGAATAGGGTCAGAAGACCGGCGCGGGAGCTAGTGCAAACGTCTGCTAAAGTTTTTTTTTAATAAAAAACGTATTTAATTTAAAATCAAATATATTTTAACATCAAAACTAATTAGAAAATTTTGTTTTTCATTAGTTTTTAGCTATTTTCATAAATAATTGTTGTCATTTTCGCTTAAAAACCGCATAAAAGCGAGAGCCAGCAGGAAAACCGGCAAAAAGGCCGGCACGAAAGCCTGCCAACTTCCCCGCGGTACTTAAGTTTTGAGGTCAAAATGAATGTTTTAAACAAAAAAAAGCTCAAAAATGCAATAAAAAGGGCTTTTAGAGCTAAAATTAGCTTTTTTACCTATTTTTGCGTTTCTTGAATTTTAACGCCCCTTAATTTGGGGTTTAACCCCCCACTCCAGACCAACTTGCCCATGTATGCCTCCCCCCACAAAAAAAAATTTTGGCCTTCGATCTGGGGATGAAACCCCCTGTCTGGGGAAAGAAATGTAAAAGGTACAAGTCAAGTACCAATTATCGATTTGACTGATCAAAAAGTAAAATATGAAAGGGAAACATTTTTATTTTATTTTTATTTTTTAATGATCAGATAACAGAATTAATATCATACTAAGCATAGTTTATGCATAGTTTAATTCTTCTGTTTTCATCATTTCATTGTGTTTATTTTATTTGTTTTTTTAACCCCAAATTGCACTCGTAAATTTTTATTTTGAGGTTATTTTTTCGATTTAAGTCTTTTGTAAAAAGTTATGAGCCCATTTAAGCCCAAAAATTGCCTAATTTTGTTATGTACAATTTATGTTGTTAAGAAAAAATTTTTGTTAAAAAACAAAATAGATTAAAAATTATATTTTTACAGTACAAGTTCCATCGTGTACCAAAATTCGATTTGACTTATTTAAAAGTAATTATAAATTGTAAAACATCTTTATAGCATAAATCGAACACGTAGACCTCATTTTTGTGGTTATTTTTTGGATTTGAGCTTCTAAAAAAGTTATAAGCCAATTTGTACCCAAAAATTGCCCTTTTTTGGCATGTACAATTTATGTTTTTTTGCAACAAGAAATTTTTTTGTTACGCCTTTAGTCAAATTAATATATTTTTTTTGTGTTACCAAGTGTCCAGAAATTACAAATATACTTTTATTCTTTTCATGGTAACTACCAATTTTTTATGGTAACCGTTCAAATACCCACCAAATTTTAGTTGTGAAAAAATTAAAATTTTTGAAAAACAAATTATTTTAATAAAAATCAATTATATTACAATTTTGTTTGATTTTTAGGTTTTGCTTAGGCTTAGGAACAATAAATCGGTGAAAAACTAAGTTTAAATTAGCGTTTAAAATCAAACAAATTTTCTTGACCATGTTTTTCGTGGTCCATATGACTTTCGAATTTTCAATTTTTTTGAAAATTTTTGAATTCTTTAGACTTTTAGCATGGTTAAAACATAGTTTTTAATTTAGTTTGTTGGTTTACAATTTTTTTTCCTAACATTATAAATTCCACATGCTGAAAAAGGCTATTTTTTGGGTATAAATTAGCTCATAACTTTTTACCAATAGTTTAAATCTTAAAAATAACCACAAAAATGAGATCTACGTGTTTTATTTAGGCTATAAAAATGTTTTACAACTTTTATTTACTGTTAAATAGGTCAAATAGAATTTTGGTACACGTATGGAACTTGTATCTATTTTTACATTGCTAAAAGTCTGAAAAATATCTAAAAAAATTTAAAAATTTGTTGATCACATGGTCCACCAGAAACATGGACAACAATTTTTTATTTGGCTTTAAAAGCTAATTTAAGCTTATTTTTGCTAATATTAGTTATCCTAAGAGTAAGCAAAACTTAAAAATCAAGCTAAATTGTATTTGGACATATTTTTAATTATATGTTTTGACGAAATTTCATTTTGTTAAAAATTAAAATTTAGCTCATTTTTAACTAATTGTTTTCCGCAAATGGTAAACACTAGAGAAAATTTTCAACTACATTCAGAGCCACCAAACTCTGGGCAATCCGAAAAAAAATTAAGTTGTTTGAAAGCGAAATAAAAATATTTCCTTAATAGCATAAATTGTACATACCAAAAATAAGGGCTTAAATGGGCTTACAAATTTTTACAAAAGACTTGAATCGTAAAAATAACTTAAAAAATAATCTCTACGTGTCCGATTTGGGGTATACAAATGTCCTATAAGCCTATTTGATACGATTCCCATACGCGTAGATTAAATAAAATAACCACAAAAACCAAGTCTACGGGTCCGATTTAGGGTAAAAAAATGTTTTATAAGTGTATTTTACTTTGAGGTCGGTCAAATCGACTTTTGGGACGCGTATGGGAATCCTACCAGCGTATTTTACTTTTCGATCGGTCAAACTGATAATTGGTGCACACACGTATGAGACTTGTACCAATGTAAAATGTAAAAAGTTTTAAACAGTAAAATGTAGAAAACTAGTTGGGAGAGAAAACTAGTTGGGAGATCGAATTTTTATTAATGGGTACAATAAATTTAGGATTTATTGTAAAAAGAGACTTACCACATTAGAAATTGATGACCGTAAATTTGTTACTGGTTTTAAAAGACCACTTTTTCCTAAGTTCGACTGCATTGTTTGGTTTTTGTTAATACGTCATTTTATTTCATCAAATACAGTGGTCGCCTTTGTTTCGTCTTTTTCTACGTGTCGTAAGTTTTACGTTTTATCGAGTTTATTTACAACTTCACTTCATTCATTAATTTTTTTAAATTCAGTGTAGTGTTCCATCCATTCTAAAGAAGTCTATGTGTTTGAGTTCGTCTTAATGCTCTGAAATAAATTCTCAGTTCACCACACATGTCTTAACTCCCTAGATATGAATTTAAAATAACATTGGATTTATTTGACATTACGTATTCTGATAAATGAATAATATCTAAAGTTTGTAAATGATGTCTACCAAAATATTTAAGCGGACACAATTCACTAACAAAAAAAGTTGATTTAAACAATAGTTATAAAAATGTAGATAGTTACATCTCTAAAAATATGTCCACATCAATGTATAGCAAACGTTGAACTCAATACATTAATAAAATTTTAGTATAAATTCACCGTACTCCTAGCGAGACATCTTCACCTGAAATTTTTTCCTACTCTAATTTTTTATACAGATTCTAGTTTCAACTTTCGAGACATTTAGGACCGGTCTCCGATGGCAAGCCCAACCTGGACGTTGACTGCGGACCGGAATATATCAGCGTAGGGTCCCGGACGGAAAACCCCTTCGAAGGTCACGTGTTTGTTAAGAATCATTTCGGAGATCCCGCCTGTCGAGTGAGCGGGAACGGGAATTCTCAAGCCGGAATCACTATCTCTTTTACGAACTGCGACACTCAAAGACGCAGATCGGTAACTTCGTTATAAAAATTGCATCAAATATTATATATTTAATTTATTTCGTTATATCCGTCATAATGAATAGTATTGTTATTTAAAACAATTTTAATTATTATTGGATTTATTGCAGCAACACCTGGATTTTTTAGAAACTGCGACTTCCAGTTAAAATTAGCAATATTCCGGTTAGCACAATTGCTCCGTGATACCAATCCAGGAAGAGCCAAAAATAAGACGTGGATTGGGTTAGACTTCCCGGCGCCACAAGAGGCGTAGATAAATTTAAACATTATTAACTTTTACTCAGTGTTCATTTTGTTAAGATGATTTTATTATCGTCTTAATTCTAAATTCTTTTTGGCTGACATTTCTGCCTTTTAACACTGAAAAAGATTTTTTTTTTATATGGAAGATTAAAAATTGACGTGAGGCGATATTAATTACTGATCTGTTAGCTAGTCTGTTTGCGCCTCTCTATATAATTCTACTTATAGATAAAATAACCTTTGAACATTTTCATTGGTTTTAAGTCAAAGAGACTATTGTTTGTTTTTTTTTCAAAAATTTTAAAAGTGGTCTTACTTGATCTTAGTGCACTCGTTTTAAATTCTATGGAGAATCACGACAATTAATTCATTGCACACAAAGGTTTTCAGAAGATTTAATTTGATATGACTTTGGTTAATTAAAAAAACAAGATCATAAGTACACGAAAATAACAATTAAACATAAAACAACTATTCTAAAAAAACAGCTGCGGTTGTAAATACTTTTTTCCTCATTTTTTCGGTTTTAAAAAAATTATTTTAAATTTTTCTCGAGACCTTTGTGTACTTTGAATTAATCATCGTGATTCTCCATATAACAGTATGAACTAATTTAGCAAGGCATGTGTGAGATAATATAAAAATATAACAAAACAAAAAGTTTTTTGTGTAAATTTTAAAAAAATCAAACATTTATATTATAAAACAAAAGGGTTCCTCAGTAAAATATGAAAGCTAATAAGAAATTATTTTTTACCAAATATATTTTGTATTCGGTCAAAAACAAAGAAATAACAGAGTGTTTTTGTAAATTTCCATAAAACTTGTCAGTATCCTGATAAAGTGTAATAGTTACAATTTATTATACTGAACTAGTGCCGAAAGCCTTGTTTGTTATGTGTATATTACAGTGTGCGAGCGTCCTGTGAAGTGACCACACGTTCAAAAATTCGGCTGTGGAAACGTGTTAATTTTTCAAAACAATATACCCTAAAAACCAAGTAAAAATTTTTTTTCACAAAAAACACTAAACTCTACAAAACATTTTAGCTTAACCCTCCTGGTATTTTTGTGGAAACAATTGTAGTTTTTAAATTTCATCCGATTTTCCTGACGAAAGTCGACAGAGCATTCAAAGTCCAATGTTTTTACATGGAAGCTGACAAAACAGTGGATACCGAACTAGAAGTCAGGTATCAACTATTTTTTATTCATTAAGAAACACGTATTTTGAAAATATTTTATCTGGAAAACGTAATTTTTTATTATAAATAATTCTATTTAAGAACATGCGTATTTTAAACTACAAATCATGTGATTTGATAATTTTTTTAAAGATTAACAAGATTGCTTGAGAAACAGCAGACCTTAATACACTGTGTTTTATAAACGTAAAGAGGGTATATTCGTAGTGCAGTTTGCGCGCGGAGAAAAAAGCTTCTCAACTGTTGCAGAAAAATATTAATTTCTTAACACAGGAGGAACTTACTGAATCAAGTGAATTAAATATTTGAGTTTAAATAAATTTTATACTGCAAAAAGAAATCAATGAAATATAAATCTAAGTATTTTAAAATGATTTTTAATTCTTTTTTTTTAAATTCAGTATGTTAACCACGAAAAGCCAGGAGGAGCAGTTCCCAATGCCTGTCTGTCAGTATTCCGTTCACCGCGGATCGCCGACTGGCCCTGTGTAAAGGTTTACCCTAGTTTGGAAAGTAAGTTTATCACAAATGGCAGTGAGACAATTGTAATTGTTTTATATTATATTATAGATTTTTTCTATATATCCAAAAAAATTAGGGTCGATGGAGCCGAAGGAACTTGGAGCTCGATCCTTGAGCTAAAAGAGAACTTAGAGCTCTAAGTTAAGAACTTGAAGCCGTAAATTAAAATTAAAAAACGAAGGATTTAGGGTAAATTGGAGCCTAGGCCAGTTAGAGCTGTAACCTAGAATCGAAAATAGGACTGATTTTTTAAAACCGGAAGTGGGAAACTTGGAACCAAAAAAATGTGAAATCTCTGAAACTTATCCAAAAAGTCTATAACTAACCCTTTTTTTTATTTTTGGCTCCAAGTTCCCAAGATTTTCCGACGGCTTCAAGTACCCCGCTTAAAAGCCCCAAAGACGCCATACTAGTACAGCGTACCACCCAGTGGAGAAGTTCTTGTTAATTAAAGTACAAATTAAGCTCACATTTTATTGTCTTAATCTTACTAACTACAATTTACCGAATCCAGTGTGTTCAAAATTTAAATTCACGTTTTAAAATAGCATAGAGCTGGAGAAAATTTAAAATGAAACATCCTGCCAAAACTAGGAGCGTTGAAGCGGGGTTACTCGGAAACTTAAAATCAAGAAGAAAAATTTGCTAAGACATGAATTGGATACAAAAGCTAAAATAAACCCAACATGGCCGCCACAACAGTTTTTCGTTGGACTGAAAATTGACCCCCATTCAGTGACCACTCAAATCACGCAAGAATCTGAGCATACAATCGTATAAGCCAATCATAATTCAGAAAATGAAAGATTTGAAGTAGAAATCAATTCAGATGGTAGTTTAAAAAATAATTCTTATTTTTGTGGAACATAAAAAAGAAAATAGCTGTTTAATGAACACATGAACACACTATTTAAGCTACGTTTGATTTTCTTAGGAACGTGTGGAGCAGTAACTTGGGAACTTAGAGATAAAAGTAAAAATCGCTAAAAAATATATCTTAAGCCTAACTTCTCTAAGTTCGTGCTAATTTTTTTTTAACTTTTAACTTCAATTTCCGAAGTTATCGACGTCTGCTAGTTTCCCACGCACCACTCTAAGGACATATTACTAAATGAGTTGACGAATTGACGGTTAAAAGCGAAAAATATAAGCCAAAATATAATGAAACACTTTATTGGTTGTTTGATTTTTAACGATTTTGTTTTCAGTTTTGTAAAAAGATTATTAAAGATGAAAGTCCACACTTGTTATGTGGATCACCAGCTTCAGGCAACAAAGTAGAATCTCTTAAATTCAAACGGGTAAGATTTAGTTTTTTTAATGCTTTTTTTCAGTTGAGGTCGTAAATTTAAAAAATGAAAATACATCATTTTCAGTTTAGTACAAGCAAAACACTATGCATTAACACCCAAATATAATTATATTTTAGGACCGGTTATTGTAAAACGTTTAGCATTTAGCAATA
>JASAMX010032703.1:0-27500 GCA_030248175.1 Microlaimidae sp. YZB2_3
AAATTGTACCCATTTACTTGACATATTAAATAAAATTATTAAATGGTTTAATACAACCTAAAAAGGACAGACATACATATAGCTCAAATTTTTTGGTTCTCAAAAATTGACCGTGTAAAATAATTTTGCATTAAAAAGGAGACCTATAACAAAAGCCTGTTTCGTCCCTTGTTTGGACAGGCTGGACAAATATGAGGAGAAGTTGGGACTTCTTCAGCAAACGCTTCCCGTCATATTTTTACAACATGCATATTTAAAAAAATTTTTTAATGTTTTGAAAAATTATACATTGTATCGTTTGTTAATTTTGTGTCATTTTGTATATCTTTGATATATATTATTTATAAGGGAAGTGTTTTATTACCTGATCTGGCGGGGTGTCCATGTTTCTTTTTGCCATTTCTCTTTTACACCGCACTATGACTTTAATTTTATTTAACAATTATTGTTTTTAAGAGGTAGTCAAGAGCACATTATTCACTTAATTTATATAGCGAAACTTTGAATTCTCACATGACCCCACCTGGAAATCGATATAATCCAAAACATTGATAATACAGCTATAATCATTGTTAAGGTCCATCGAAATGGTGGAAGCCCAGTCCAAAACAAAGTTTTTACTTTGTGGTTTTATATAGAGAATTTATTAAGATTGTTTTGGTTTTAGTAGTACTTTGTATTCTCACATGACCTGAGAATTGATTTATTCCCCAACTTTATATACAGTTGTCATGCCATATTTTAAGTTGAGGTCCATCAAAGTGGTGGAAGCCCAGTCCAACACAAAGTAAGACATCTTATAGAAAAAACTTTTAGAATTGAGATAGAACAGCTTTGAATTCTCACATGACCCCACCTGGTTTCTGATTTAACCCAGAATTTAAAGAAGTAAAAACTATAAAGTTTCTACTTCCAAAATTTGGTCCATCAGAATAGTGGAAGACCAGTTCAAGTCAAAGTTGATCTATAAGAGCAACACCCTGAAATCTCACATGACCTCACCTAGAAATTGACTTAATCCGAAATTATACATATGGTAATGTACCCATATTTATAGTTTTAGTCCATCAAAATGGTGAAAGCCCAGTCAATAACAAAGTGTTGTTTAGTTTTTATTAGTAGAAATTCGTTTGCTGTGTTACTTTGTGTTCTCAAATGACCCCACCTGGAAGTTGATTTATTCCCCAACTTTATATAAAGCTGTACGCCATATTTAAAGTTTAAGTCCATCAAAATGGTGGAAGCCCAGTCCAACGCAAAATAACACATCGTATAGTAAAAGATGAAACTGAGGTATAATAACTTTGAATTCCCACATGACCCCACCTGGTTTCTGATTTAACCAGAATTATTAGAAGTAAAAGCTATAATGCTTCTACTCCCAAAATTTAGTTTGTCAGAATGATGGAAGCCCAGTCCAAGTCAAAGTCGATTTATAAGAGTAACACTTTGAAATTTCACATGACTTCACCTAGAAATTGACTTAATCCAAAACCATATATATGGTAATGTATCCACATTTAAAGTTTTAGTCCGTCAAAGTGGCGAAAGCCCAGTCAATAACAAAGTGCTGCAATATCCAAGGGCCATTGACTTCCTCAGAAAAACAATTCAATAGAGCATATCAAGACTTCAAAACATAATCTTCAGAATGAGTGCCCTTGTTAGGGTTCTCTTAAATACCCAAAAATTGGAACTATTGTGTTTTTTAATTTTGAGTTATTTATTTGTATGAAGAAAAATATCAAATTTCTCACGTTTACCTAATGTATAAACAAATTTTCTGTGGTTATTAAAATATTTTAAATTTAAATTTGAATTTTAGTTTAAAAAAGCACGCATGTCGCATAAAGCGAAAAATGGTTTTATCTACTCTGATAAGAGTAGAAACCAAAAGAAGCATGTCGCACAAGTGCGATAAATCTATAAGTTGTTGGTGTGATGTTATTTGGCCAGTTGTAATATAAAATGCAAGTCACACCATTGGTGCGAAAAACAAGTGCTTTTAAACTAAAACTACAATAATTTTATGATACAAATTGCTTTGGCTTTGGAACTCCCATTTTTGTTGAAGCAGTATTAACGCTTATAATTTGTAATTTTTTATCAGAGATTTTTGTTAATTCTTATGTTGTATGTTTGATGCACCCATTTGTTATTATTTTACTTCTTATTATTCAAAATGACAGTTCTTATTTTTTCAGGGTATCTGTGTTATAAGTTTATCAGCGTTGTTCTTCTTGATACAGGATATTCAAGTTCCTTGTATGCATTACCTCTAAATCGATTATATTTTTTGTAATATTATATATGGACTAGTTTCCTGACACTTCTACAAGTTTTAGGATAGGTTTTATGTGTTTCCATATATTATTTGTTTTCTTAGCCATTTTTTCTATGATCGTCTTGGTTAAAGAGTTTTACAAGTGTTTTGTTTAAATTATTATGGAACTTCCATTCTTTTTTCTAGTTATGTGCCAGCTGAGCAGCTGTTCTTCTTTTCTGTTGTACTTCTTTCTGTTATTGCAACTTCTTTTTGATTTGCACACCTTGTAATAATTGATGGCATTACAATAATTGAATATTCATAAAACTCTGGTTTATTAGGAATTTGTTTAGATAGTTGATGGCATTACAGTCATTGAATTATAAAAGATTGATTTATTAGGAATTTCTTAAGATTGTTGTAAATCTTTTGAGTATTGTTTATTGCCTGTTAGTGTGCCAAATGATTCCTTTTACTTGTTTCTTTTTTGATTTGTTGGAGAAGAAATTCTGAGTACTTTACTTGTAAAACCGGTTTATTTTCAGCATATTATTTGTTTTTTAGCCATCTTTTCTATGATATTCTTGGTTAAAGAGTTTTACAAGTGTTTTGTTTAAATTGGAACTTCCATTCTTTTTTCTAGTTATGTGCCAGCTGAGCAGTTCTTCTTCTTTCCTGTTGTATTTTATTGGAACTCCTTTTTGATTTGAAAACCCTGTAATAATTGATGGCATTACACTCATTGAATATTCATAAAACTCTGGTTTTTTAGGCATTTATTTCGTTAGTTAATGGCAATACAATCATTGAATTATGAAAGATTAATTTTTTAGGAATTTCTTAAGATTGTTGTAACTCTTTTGAGTACTGTTTTGCCTGTTAGTGTGCCAAATGACTCCTTCTACTTGTTTCCTTTTTGTTTGTTGGAGAAGAAATTCTTGAGTACTTTACTTGTAAAACCGGTTTATTTTCAGCACTAGTAGAAAGAAGGGTGTTAACTGTCTGTTTTCCTGCTATTTAGTCATCTACGGCTTCTGTCTACCCTGGTGAACGTTCAATCAAAAATACACGCTATATCAAATGCAGTTGCATTGATATTTATGGTTTAATCATAATTAACATTTTACCTTTTAGTTTTAAAGTGTTTCAAAAATTTCTTTTATTACTTTATTTATATGTTTAGTGTTAAACAAACCAAATTTTGAAATTAGAGGTCTGTACATTTTACAAAATTTTGATAAAGTATTACAAATTTCATTTTTATTATAACCGAGTTTAATATGTTGTACACAAATTTCAATTACCTTTTCTATAAAACTTTCATAAGTGTTGCAAATTCTAGAAATTCTTATAAATTGAGAGTATAAGACATTTATTCCCAAACTATTTGAAACATTGCTTTCTTTAAGTTAAACTATTCTGTAATTTTACTTTAAATTCTACGAAAATTTCACATAATGCTGAGAAAAATAATCGTGCACCTAGTTGAAGAGTAAAAGATTTACTCCACGGAGCTCTGAAGCTAAGCGATTTTAGAAACCTGGACAAAACCACTGCAGCTTCGCTTTATTTTGTGCTAATTTTTAGAATAGTTAGTTATAGATCTATATATAAATAGACGTAATGTGTGTGTGTGTGTGTGTGTGTGTGTGTGTGTGTGTGTGTGTGTGTGTGTGTGTGTGTGTGTGTGTGTGTGTGTGTGTGTGTGTGTGTGTGTGTGTGTGTGTGTGTGTGTGTGTGTGTGTGTGTGTGTGTGTGTGTGTGTGTGTGTGTGTGTGTGTGTGTGTGTGTGTGTGTGTGTGTGTGTGTGTGTGTGTGTGTGTGTGTGTGTGTGTGTGTGTGTGTGTGTGTGTGTGCGTGCGTGCGTGCTTGCGTGCGTCCGTGCGTATGTGTGTGTGTCAGGCTGTCTGTCTGTGTGTTCCCTAACTTCCTAACTATGAAACGGATTAAGGTGAATGAGGTATCGGATGAATGAGGAAGAATTTATTGTTTCCAGCGCAGGGGGCTTTTTGCAAAAACTGAATTGAATTCTGTCCATAAACAGTTTAATAAATTATGTCAATTCTGGTTTTTCAGTACACTCCCCTACCGCTCTTACCAGTGTATTAAACATTTTAAGCCACAACATACAAACATTTTTACTAGCAAAACTTTTAAAAACGCCAAACGCCGGTGTAGACGTTCCAACAACACAGGAGGTTATTAGAGATTGTTGGGTAAACAAAGCAAAAAAATTACACACACAAACTTACTAAACAATAATAAAAAAACAGTGAATACACACACACAAACTTACTAAACAATAATAAAAAAGCCAATGAAGAGACAAATTAAAATGTGGAATAAATCCCCTTAGATTCCCTCTTATTTCCTGCTGAAAACATATATGCAAATTTCCACTGGTATCTTAAATTATAAACAAAAGAAAACATCTACAGTAGTCCACAAAACAGTTATCTACATAGAAATAGAAAATATGCGTGTGCGTGTGTGTGTCTCTGTGTGTGTGTGTGAGAGAGTGTGTATGTGTGTTTGTGTGTGTGTGTGTGTGTGTGTGTGTGTGTGTGTGTGTGTGTGTGTGTGTGTGTGTGTGTGTGTGTGTGTGTGTGTGTGTGTGTGTGTGTGTGTGTGTGTGTGTGTGTGTGTGTGTGTGTGTGTGTGTGTGTTTGTGTGTTTGTGTGTAAATTTATTTTGGTTAAGCAGAAAAAAAATTTGTGATGCTTTAATTCAATACAAAAAAGCATGTCAAAATTTCTCAAATGGATGTTTTATTATTTGTAGTATTTCTAATTTTAAAAATAATACAACAAAACGCATTTTTGTAACCGCCGACAAAAATGGGACCGCCGACCCAATTTTTGTAATGCTAGGTAGATCCATTGCCTCGAATATGGGTTTGTTTAACTACAGGGAATTTAGATAATGTTTTTCTTTGCTATTATTAGCGGTCTTTGTTTAATAGCTTAATTAAGTTGAAGATTCACTTTGATTTTATTTGCTTAACAGTAGTTTGTAACATTCGTTTGTAACGCTTCTCGTTCAATTAAAAATAGGATATCCTAATTTTTGCGTCTACTTTTAGATGTAACTATTAAAGAAATTACTTATTTTAAAATACGATAACTTGGCCCTGAATTTCTGCAATTGTAAAATATGTCAAAATCGTTAAACATGTTAATATTGTTTATTATCTAATATATAGATAATAAGCTTTTAGCTATTCACAAAAAAATTTCGGCAAACTTGAATAGGATTTATTCCTATTAAATAAGGTTTTAACTAACAGCCGCCGCGCAGAATAATTATAAAAAAATAAAATAACGGAAATGTCCAATGTATTTTGAATTAATTTTATTACGCGATCTGAAGTCGGTAAAAATGCAGATATAGTGTAATTGAATCTTTTAAATCTCGTTTTAATTTAAACCTAGCGAACTGAATAAGTTAATTTTGTAATTTACATAAAATCGACCAAAATCTGATACAAAATTTCTAATATTTATTCTATATCAATATATTAATATAAAAACACAGGTTAAAACATACTATGACAGAAAGTAATTTTTTCATACTTTTTTAATATTTTTTTACACAATAAATAATGTTTTCAGATATAAATTGTATATTTTTATTTAATTTTTTTATTTTAACCATTTCAAGTATTTGGAAATAGATTTAAAATGAACTGCTGGCATTAATTTAATAACATCCAGTGTTTAAGTAATGTCGCTTCCTGGTGGCTTTCGAGTTTAGTAAGTTAAATAGTATGTTAATTGGTCGAAAATGTAAACTTGTAAGTTAACTAGTAAGTTAATTGCTCAAAATTATCAACTATTAAAATAACTAGTTTGAAAAAAGGACTGGATAACTGGTAACTAAACCCAAAAGCTATCTGGAAGCCACAAATGTAACAAGCCATGGGTTTTTTGCATAAAATTTATAAACAGATATTAAGTTTAAAAATGACTGTTTTATTTTTTGCTTTTTCTTACAATGATAAGTGAATTTGCAATTTGCTTTTTAATAATGTCAATTTTATTTTTTATTTTTTCATTTGCAACAATTATAACAATAATGCAATAAAAAGAATAGATTTTGAATATTTTTTAAAAAATAAACAGAACTATAAATAAATAATATAATTTTAAATAAAAAAAAGAAACAGCGCTCAATTTTTATTTGTAGGAAGATTTTGTAAATTTCAGCAATGTTTAAGCCTTTCCAAATAATTGTAAATGGACTGGTTGGCAGTTCTCCAAAATGAGAATTTGCTTATTTGTGGACCGAAATTAAGGTAAATATGCAGTTTCAAAGTATTATCAAATTTTTAAGGCCGTTTGGAACACGCTATATTTTTCTGAAATAACGTTTTCAAGGGGTTTTCCTAAAACACGTTCGTTTTTTTGATTTGTCGCTACCTCGTTGTATCAAAAATATATAATATACCGAAAAATGTGCAACTCCTATATAAAAAAGTACAGAAAAGTATGCCATTATAATGAGCCTCTCCATTTAAATGGCACTTTCCATTAAAATGGCATAGTAGTCATTTTAATTCGGCGAGTTAAAATGGAGAAAAAGCCATTATAATAGCCATTTATTCATTTAATTTCATTTTATATATACTCACAAGTGTAAAACTGTCCGGGCCGCATGAGTTTTACCGTGTTCTACAGTATTAGAGCGACACGCAAAAACTCGTGCGTCCCCGACAGTTTTACACATGTGAGTATATATGAAGTGAAATTATATCAATAAATGGCTATTATAATGGCTTCCTCTTCATTTTAACTCGCCGAATTAACTACTATGCCATTTTAATGGAGAGTGCCATTTAAATGGAGAGGCTCATTATAATTGCATACTTTTCCGTACTTTTTTATTTGGGAGTTTCACATTTTTCGGTATATTATATATTTTTGGTGGTATTTAATTTTAGTAATTTAACTAGAACAACTCTACTTGATTATTAGTACAAAATAAGCAATTTAGTTTGCTAAAAAGATTACTCAGAAGGCTGACGCTTCTTATAAAGCTTCAGCATTGATACTGAACAAATAAGCTGGCATGAAATGAGTTTATTTTTATAGCAAGTTCTTAAACGTTTTAAGTGATTTGGCAGTAACATGAGAGGCATTTAAAGAGTTCTAACTGGGATTATCTCGACAATTAAAGCAAAACTTCCAGGCATTAATTATGCATTCCTCAATTTGCAGTTTAAAAGGGTGACCTCGTGTTGGATGGGTATTAAAAATAAAAAAAAATCCTTTGATTGGAGGCAAGATTTTTTATTGATTATTTTATATATTTCACACAGGTCAGTTTTAGTTTTTTTTTACTGAAAGTTTTTCATGCTTTAAAAAGGCTAATCTGTTTTCATAATTACAATAACCAAGACCAAATCAGCTAAATAGTCTTCTTGTGTAATATTTCTGGACGTTCTCTATTAAGTTAATATGTTTTGCTGGATAAGGATTCCAAATTACAGTTCCATATTCAAGCAGTGGTCTAATATAAAATTTACAAGCACATAACAAGTTTTGAACAGATTTAGCTGTAAAAGAACAAAAAACCAAAGCAGACCTTTTCATTGCTAAATCTGTAATTCTTTGAAAATGGTGTGAACACTTTAGGTCATGTGACATATAAATTCCTAGATCCTTAACCACAGTTGCTTTTTTCAAAAAGTTATTATTTAATTTATATTCATTATTCGTTAAATCGTTAAAAGTCCCCATATGAAAAGTTTTACACTTATCTTCAGCCAGATTTAGCTCCCAATTTTTTGCCCACTCTGCCACACGGTCAAGATCTTTTTGCATATTTGAAACATGAAGATACATATCATCTTTATTATTTGGTAAAAATTCTGTAAAAATCTTCGCATTATCTGCAAATAGTTTAATTTTAGAATTTTTAACACATATAAAAATGTCATTAATATATATCAAAAATAAAAGTGGTCCCAGTACTGAACCTTGAGGAACAAAACTGGTTACTTTGTAAGATGAAGAAATGGAGTTGTTAACGACTACTTTTAAAGAACGATTGGATAAAAACACCTTGATCCAAATAAGAGAATTTTCTGTGACTCCATATTTTTCAAGTTTGAACAAAAGTTTTTCATGAGAAACTGTGTCGCAAAATCCAAATAAACTACATCAACAGATTTTTTTAATTTTTAGAGCCAAGGTCCAATTGTTTATTGCTTCAATTAGTTGCGTAAAAGTTGAACTTTTGTCCTTAAAATCATGTTGAAACCTAGAAAAAATGTTATGGAAAAAGGAGACAAGTTTGTCACGAACTAGACGCTCCATTGTCTTGCAAGATATAAAAGTTAAGGAAATTGGACGATAGTTGTCTTTTATGTTTTTTAATTTTTTTTTGAAAATAGGTACAACCAAGGCTATTAGCCAGTCACTTGGAAGTTTTCCAGTTTCAAAAGATGTTTTAAAAATTTTGGCTAGTGGTTTAGCAAGTACAATAAGCGCTTTAAAAAATAGGCAGGAATACAGTCAGGTGTTTTTGATAGCTTATTTTTCAATTTTTTTAAAGCTTTTAAAACTTCTTTTGTTGAAAATTTCATGCTAGTTAGATTGTTTGTATTTACTGACTCAAAAGAAGGAAGATTCCCATCATCATGAGTGAAGATAGAACTAAAATATTCTGCAAATACTTCAGCCTTTTGTAAATCTTTCACTGCAAGATTAGTCTTACCTTTAACCAGAGGTGGAATATAAGTTTTTGATTTGATTTTTTTGTTAACAAATTTGTAAAAACTTCCTAAGTCTCCTATATTAAGTGTTTGTTATTAAGTGTTTGTTCTTCCAAAAACATTTTCAAAAATTATGTGTCATATCTTTTTCTTTTTAATGATCAGATAACAGTACTAATATGCATTGTATATGCATAGTTTAATACTACTGTTTCATCATTTCATTTTTCTTTTTTTTTCTTTTTATCTTTTTTTTCATCAACAACATCAAATTTGACGTGAAATACAACTGACAACGGAGAATCGATTGATAATCACGATTTTGTGATCTGACAAATTGTGCGGTTGGTCATGATGTATATGCAAATTTTTTTAAAAAATTATAACTCAGCCAAATAAAATCTATATGACTTTAAATTTTAAACATAGATAAAACTGACAATGGAAAACCAATTGGTAATCACGATTTTGTGATCTGCCAAATTGTGCGATGTATATGCAAATTCTAAAGCTAATCTTAACGGCCGCCGGTTACAAGACAAGATTTGAACTCGTTTTGTTTTGTTTCAGATTCGATGGTTGTGCATTTACTATGCGTGTAACGGAAAAACCAGCTTTCCCGCTTTCAGCAAGCTCTGGCGCTCCAATTTGCTCCCGTCCATTGCGTTCAAAGTCGCGGTTTGTTTCTTCCTCCTGACGTCATTTCCAGTGCCAGGGCACGCCTCCCAGCCCAGCCACTATTGGCCGATCCCAGCCCCAGGATCGCGGAATAATACAGAATCGTGGAACTCCAAACCCCGCCGGACCCTCGACCCAGAGTTATTGATGCGTCATGAGAAAAGCTTCCTCTCCTCAATGGGAATTGCCAGCAGGCCGCGCAGAGCGGTTGGGAAAGAGAAACAGCCGATACCCCAACACCTCCTGGACTTGTACCGCCTGAGCCACAGAACGTCGATGGATGAGGGACGGGCAGATTTGGGTCGCCATCTTTCAGAACCCTGGAATTACAAATTTGACAAGGTCAACGCATTCTTTCCGACAAGTAAGATTTTTTTGTTACTTCATATAAAACAGGATAGGGAAAGCCAATTTTACTTGGCACTAACAGCGCAACCAAATACTAAGTATAACAATATTAATAAGTCATGAATATTATCTATCACATAACAGCGTTTCTCAGTTGGAAATCGATTCAGGCACCTTCAATATGCTAGATGCAAGTTCTGCCACTGAGCCGCAACCTCAACTAAGGATTTAAGAAAGAAATATTTAAAATATAATTTAGTATAATTTTAGTAATAATAATTGACTAAAATTTATTGTTTTTTGTACAAATGGCTTTATTACCTTCCAATATTTTACTTCAATGTTACGACCATTTAGAGTGGAGAATTTCGGGGGGAAATCAATCCCTTAAAATTACTGCTTTTAAGTTTTCAACAAGCAGCCCGGTTTCCAGTATCCTGGCCATCAGGAATTTGGGAAAGAAGCAAGGAAGAAAATCTTTGTGAAACAAGGAAGAAAATCTTCCTCGCGGGGTCAGGAGAACCCTCGCCCAACTCAGGGCGGGGAAATCTCCTTTCCTCTACTCCTACCTACACAAAATCAATCCCAAACAATACACATCACTAAACTTCCCGCTATGTAAAACACAAACACACACAACACAACATCATTTCACATGCACACACATTAATACGACCTTGGGACCAGAAGACTTTTGTGCAAACCCTGCAGCGGTTGCTGATCTCCTCCGGGAGTGGGAAGAGAAGGTGAACAAGGCGAGAAGCGTGCCAGACAGAACGAACCAGGGTTGAACGAAACCCTGGTTGCTGGCAAAGGACAACAACAACAACAAGCAGCCCGTGTAAGTTATACAGCTGACAAATAATTTTTTCTGTATTTATTCCCTGGGCTGCAAGGTTTGTAATGAGACTTTATTTAGTCCAAATTGTTCTCTGGTTGGAGTGACAGGTCCGTCCTACTATTGGTGATAATGTGTTGTCCAGCATAAAGATGTCCATGTTAATTTTATTTATTTCAAACGTCTTGAAACTATAAGTTTTTCAATGATATCTCATTTAGCCCAATCTTTTTTGTGGTTGGAGACGCAAGTCCATCCCTTTTTTTGTGAAAATTTTATTGTCCAGCATAAAGGTGTAGACGTTCGTTTTATTTTTTATATATTCAACACTCATTATGAAATTCCCTAGACTATGTATGATCTTGCAATAATATTTCATTTATCCCAATCAATTCTGCGATTTGGGAGTAGAGTCCTTCCCCTCTTTAGTGAAAATATGTTGTCCAGTATTAAGATGCCCATGTACATCTTTAAAAAAAGGTAACAGGAACTTAGATCCTGGAGTCCTTAGATCCTTGCTTTTGAGTGACGTCATTTCGAAGCAAACTGGAAAGTACACCGACACTGTCTACCGACACCGACCGATTTCTAGGCTTAGGCTTAGGCTTAGGATTAGATTTAAGTTTAGGCTGTTTAATTTTGACGCCATCTGCCAAGGATCTAAGGACTCCAGGATCTAATTTCCCCCAATCAAAAAAAAAACACATAATATTCTGGCTTTCTATTGACTAATTCCTCTAACCAATAAGTGTAAGCTATTTCAAAAACAAAAATTTCTCAACTTAGTCTATAGGGCCCCTTTTTGTGAAAATGCGTTGTTCAGCCCAATGATGTCCATGCAATTTTTTTTTTAAATTTCAATCTTTTTATGAAATTTCCTGATTTTTAAGCTTTGCAACGATATCTCATTTATCCTAATCCGTTTTGCGGTTGGAGAGTAGGGTCACTCCCTGTTTTAGCAAAAATATTTTGTCTAGTATATAGATGTCCATGTTTATCTTTCAAAACAAACATAATGAGATATCAATGCAACGCTTACAAATCGGGGAATGTCATAAAAAGATTAAAATTTTAAAAAAAACCGCATGGACATCTTTCGGCTGGACAGAGCGTTTTCACAAAAAGGGAATCTATGGAGTTTAAAAGTTAAGAATTTTTTTGCCTTTAAATTGGGTTAAACCTATTAGTTAGACTAATTAGTCAATAGAAAGCCAGAATATGTTTTTAAAAAAGATTAGGCTAAATGAGGTATCATTGAAAAGCTTGTAAATCCTAAATTACTAAATAAAGTTTACTGTTTAAGTTTTTTAGCGCAAATAATGGCCAGTAAGCCAGCAATATGAAATGGTTAAAGCTGAACAGTAGCAATATGCAAATTTTTGCAACATGAAATATCCTACGTAATACATTGTATCCGTCAAAAAATCTGCATATTGCTATAGTATAGCTTTAATTATTTCAATTTGCTTGCTCACTGGACACCACTTGCGCAAAATAATTATGTATGACAGAGCTACGGCATAGGTCCTACAAAGGTTTCACGGTTGTAACCGAGGAAAAGGCAATTACGGGAATGGGTTAACTAAAATTGTAATTGAGTTTTTGATAAAAAAAACTAAAGAGTCAAGTGAGAAAAAGTAAATTTTCAAAGATCGCTGGAAGTAAATTTTTGGTTTGAAATATATACAACCAAAACAGGCTATTTTGTTAGAAAACCACACTAATTTATGAAAAACCAAAAATGTATCACTCGGAGCTCAAACTCGTTTGACAGGTGTACTAAACCCACATACTACCCATTGGACCGCTCGCACTATTCGCCCACATTTTTTTAAACCTCAAGCTTGCCACGAAAAAGTACTTCCGTGATTTTGCAGGTGTTTTGTCTGGAAAACGCAATATCTCAACAAATACTGAAGAACCCAAGGTCTTAAAAACCAAGGTATCAAATTAAAATAGAAAATTGCCGCTTTCTTTTAATAAATCTTTTGTAACTTAAATTTTTATACCCATTGAGGAATCTTTCAAGTACATAATTATCGAAAAAACGTCATTTTTGGAGAGTCATATCTTCTAAACCTTTGATAATGTTTTGACAAAAAAAATTGTGTAGGAATTAGGGACAGAAGTAAACTTTTCACAAAAAAAAAATCATCGAAATCGGTGAATAAAATTTTGACTTTGTTCTTTCATGGACTTCTATACTCCTGGACAGTCGGCGATTCCTTGGAATGGATCTCTGGGTGTGCAACAGACACATTACTGACAGATTCTACATGTGCTCAAATCTTCAATTTTCGGGCTAAAAACTTTTTGAATATAATTTTTTTCATACAATTAGGTAATTTATATGTATCAATGTTTTTTATAGTTTAAAAATTGTTTTTGTGAAAATTTTATAGCATAATAAAATTCCATTTTTTCAGTACTAAAATTTCACATTTTTTGCTTTTTTTTTCAAAAAATATTAAAAAAAGTTAAGAAATATTTTTTTCACTTAACTTACACATATAGAGCTAAATTACTAAGCAAAAAAATGAAAATTGATGGTAGTATTATGTTTACTATAGACAATAATCCACGTAAAATAATACTATAGTCATTAAAAAATGGAATATCCCTCAAATCTTTTGTGCCAATAAATATATTTATAATAAAGCTAGAAGAATTAAATAATTAACTTTTTTAGTTACTACTAAATAAACTAAAAAAATATTACATTCATTAAGCAATATTAGTGAGGAAAAAACAGGGGGTAGCTCCAAAGCTCCGGAGCTCAAGGGTTACTTCAGAACTCCTAAAAGCGGAGCTCCGTTCCGGATCTCAGAAGCTTTAAGCTCCGGGGCACATCACTAGATATTTACAGATCAATACACCCGATGGGGTGTGAATTGTTTGCAATATAATGTCTAATATTTAATAAATAGTAATGAAATAAAAAGAATTTTGAACAAAAATTGAATTATTGAAAACTTATTACCTAATATTGCTGTATGAGTATGAATCTGTTTAATTTATTAATTAGTAACTAATCAGTTAATTAGGTTTACCAAAACCGCCATTGCCACCTTGGTGAGGTAATTGCCACACCATGTGTTCTGTGCATGGTGGCTTGCCGCGCTGAGGGGGCTCAGGCCCTTACCGTGTGGCCATTGCGGCCTAGCCCACAACCGGAGGGTAAAGCCTATCTTTTCATACATTGTTGTGCAACCAAAAGATAAGCATTCCTCCCACGGTAAGGTGAATTCCGACCAAACGTAGGCCTAGGGACTAGATGTGAGATAGGAAAAATAAATTGTGCTTTTACATTTGGTAGATCATGTTACTCTCAACTTACACTTATATTTATGTCTTTTTGCCTCTATTTCTTTAATTCTTTTATGCTATCTAACTATCATATTATTATTTATTTAACCTTAGTTTACAATTTGTTTTTTTTGTTATTTCCTTTTCAATATTATTATTATATATTATTCTCATTCAAAAATGTAAAACTCACATCTGCTCCCTAAAATCCCCTGATAGGGGTGGGGCCTTTGACTAAAATTCTACATCAACAACAGTGCTGATATAGGGTATTAGGCGGCAATATGGAATATCCATCGCCGGCCCGATTCAGCTTTAAAAAAAATCTGTTAATTAATTTCACAGAATATTATTCTTCTGGCTTTACTATAAAAATTTTTATTAACCTATAAAAACTTGAAGGTTGGTCTTTTTTTAATGACTATAGTATAATCTTTTGTTAACGATTGCCCATAGTAACATAATACCACTACAATTTCAATTTTCTCGCTTAGTAATTTAGCACTATATCTGTAAATAAAGTGGTATAAATATTTCATCATTTGTGTTAATAATGAGAAATTTTAGTACTGGGAAAAATTTTATTATGCTATAAAATTTCCAAAAACCCATTTTAAAAATAAAAAAATACATTGATACAATCAAAACCACCTAATTCTAGGAAAAAATTTTTTTACAAAAAGTTTATAGCCCGAAAATTGCGGATTTTATCACATGTAGAATCTGTCAGTGATGTATCTGTTGCACACCCCTTTTAAAACGCCGACTGTCCAGAAGTATAAGGGTCCATGGTTCTGTACCGCACCTTTAAAGATATATAGAATATTATAAAACATATTTGAGGGCTAAAATATTCGTAAAAGGTCATTAGAAGCGGTCTCCTTTGAAAACAGCCAGAGCTCCTGAGCATGAAAAAAGTATAGATAATTAATTTTATAATTTATATATTAAAATAACTTTAGTTGTATCAAAAAAATATAATACACCGAAAAATGTGTAACTCCTGTATAAAAAAGTACGGAAAAATAGGCCATTATAATGAGCCTCTCCATTTAAATGGCAATGACATAGTAGTCTTTTTAATTCGGCGAATTAAACCGTTCTAGTTAAATTACTAAAATGAAATACCACCAAAAATATATAATATACCGAAAAATGTGCAACTTCTATATAAAAAAGTTCGGAAAAGTATGCAATTATAATGAGCCTCTCCATTTAAATGGCACTCTCCATTAAAATGGCATAGTAGTTAATTCGGCGAGTTAAAATGAAGAGGAAGCCAATATAATAGCCATTTATTGATTTAACTTCACTTCATATATACTCACAAGTGTAACACTGTCTAGGCTGCATGAGTTTTACCGTGTTGGACCTCCATTTTAACTCGGCAAATTAAAATGACTATTTTGCCATTATAATGTAGGGTGCCTTTTAAATGAAGAGGCTCATTATAATGGCTTACTTTGACTTACTTTTTTAAAGGGAATTGCACATTTTTCGATATATTATATATTTTTGGTTGTATTAGCAATTTTCTGTTCTTTATAAACTTGAATGTGAATTTTTTTTCAGAAAGCGCGGACGGTCACGTGTTTACATTCAGCTTAAACTTCTTGGAACGTATGGGCCAATTAGAGGCGGCGGAATTCCGGGTCTATGTCGCCTCTCAAAGCGGTCACGTGGGTCAGAAAGTGCAAGGGCAGGCCCAACTCCGCCTCTTGGAGGTTGTGCGGGATCACGGCCATCAAACGGACCAGAACAAACAAGTTTTGAACTGTCGCCGAGGAGAAGCGGTGGTTTTCAACGTTTTGGAAAGCGTCCAACGCTGGAAACTCCTGGACTACCCGACTGGGCAATTCCGGCTGGAAATAAAAACCCAAGGGTCTTGCGCATTCCAACTGGACACAAAGAAGTTGGACTCGCGAAGCCCGGTACTGTTGGTTTACTCCAGCGACCATGTCCAACGGCCAAAACGGGCAGCCGCAGAAGATGAGGATTTCTCCGTGGAAGACGAGTTGGAAGCCGACGATTCACCTCCGCAGAGGAAAGAACGCGTGAAGAAGAGCCGCAAGAGTCGCCAGGGCGGAAGAAAAGGGCGCCGGCGTGGCGGCATGGGCGTGGGCAAGCAACAAAAACTCTTAAATGACATAAAGGAAGTTGATGAATCGTACTTTGAGAATAAGGACCTTTGCCGATTGAAGGATTTCTGGGTAGACTTCGCTACCATCGGCTGGGACGCATGGGTCGTTTCCCCGGACCGTTTCAACGCTAAAAAATGCGTGGGAAAATGCGAACTCGGTCCTTTCGCCGACTTCACCAATCACGCCATAATCCAGGCTCTATATCATGAACGAGACTCCTCCAAGATCTCGCCACCCTGCTGCGTTCCGATAAAATATACCGAACAGAGTTTGCTCTACCATGACAAGGAGGCCGGTGTTACCTTTAAGCATTATGACGATATGACGGTCCAGGCTTGCGGGTGTCGCTGAAACCCCTTTTGGGGAATTTCTTTTCCTTCCTACTGCAGCACATGTGTCAAAATCGGTATAAAATAGTCGTAATTGCGACTCTTTTTATCTTTTAACCCAGAATCAATAATAAGCATTAAAAGTCATAGTCGCACATTGATTATATACTGATTGTGATACTTTGTGTCGTAATAAGGACGCTTTGTGTTTTTAGTCAAGTGTGGGATGTGTCACCGCGGAGTGTGGTGGATTATATTTTTATTATAAAAGTAAGTGAAGTTTCTAACCTCAAATATCTTAGCTTCAAAGCTCCGAATGTTTACAGCGGAAGTAGCTTTAAAGCTCCATAGGAAACGTTGTATTGTTATAGTTCGACCGATTTTCATTTAAAAAAGTAACTTAACGGGGGTTTTTGGGTGCAGGGTCTTTTTTTAAAGTGCTATCCGGTTAATATTAATGCGAAATTCGCACATTTTTCACGACAGTTTGATGTGGGGGTGTTTTGGACGTTTTTTTACATTTTATGGCTTTGTATGTAAAACTCACATCTGCTCCCTACAATCCCCTGAGAGGGGTGGGGCCTTGACTAAAATTCTACATCAACAACAGTGTTGATATAGGGTATTAGGCGGCAATATTGAAGGGACTTAATTAATTGTTTACTTTTTGGGGAAAATAAACTGTCGTGGTGACAAATCTTCGCTGTTAAAAATGTAGTGTTTTTATTTGTTTTGTTAATTAGGTACCTTACGTATGGTACATGCAATATTTGATTTTTAGAGTATTATTTAACGTTATTATCGGTTATTTTTACGATTTTTATTGTTTGTTTTGACTTTTTGACCAACCAAAGTCGGCAAATATTTGATATTTATATTATTCTTGGTAGCTGCGTGTTATTTTTAATTATGTATATTATATAAATAAGTCACATTATAGTTTTTTTTTGTTTAAACTCATTTTCAGTCAAAATTAAATATATTTCGAGCCCAGAAAATTTATTTAGATTTTATAGACTAGTTCCGTGTAAGGGTTTTTTAGTGTAGGAAGAGGGTACAATGACACTAGCGCCAATCATATGTAGGGAAAAATTGAAAAACAGCGAGCGACTAGTACATTTTACGGTTTTAAATATTTCAAATACTTATTAGTTCAAAACATCGACACCTTCCCCTAAAAATTTCTTGAATACTTCTTAATATTACAAAAGCAAAAGCATTTTTGGGGACTTTTAGTTTTTGCCACTTCGTAGGTACGGCGTTTCTGACGCGCTTCGTTCTCACTTTTTTAAGAAAATGCGCGATACACGACTTAAACCTGTACCTAATTCCTTCGCTTAATTACTACGCAGATATGTCACATTATGCTATCATTCCCAAACTTGACTTTAGAACTTGCTTCTATTTCGCGTCACATTTCTAAAGAATCATCATAACGGGAGTTCTTACACTTGTATTATTTATGACTATTATTATTCATTATTATTTGTATTTCATCGTTTCTATACCGGGTTTCCACCTCAAGCCGTTTTTGAAAAAAAAAATGTAGAAACTGCAAATCTGATAATACAAAGTTGACCTCCGAAGCAATACAAATATCGTTTTATATATGTAAAGTTACAAAAAATAGGCACAATCGAAGCGCAGAAAAGGCGATTGTCTCCTAGAATTGCCCAAAATGACTGGCGAAAAAAAGCGTTTTTAATCCGAATACGCAAAACAGTTTATAAAACTTTGAGCAAGAAATAGGTTTTAAGGCCGTTAAAAATAAAAATTAAAAAATAAAAATTTATTACGATAAAAGTTAAGGCTGATTTTAGAGTTTCGCATGACTTTATAATTTAGAGAAATTAATGGGTTACTGTTTATGGTTATTGTTGTTCATAGATTTATTTTCTGGACTTTTAAAATGTAACTGTATTTTTTTAGAGATTGCCGCTTTGCTTTCCCTGTTACTCTCGGTCTAAATGAATCCTTTTCAATATTTTACAGCTCTATAAAAAATTCCAGCTTTTCAAAAATTTTTTTTTTTGGAATGCAGGTTTTCAAGTTTTTTAACTAATCAGTTTTTTAAAATCAGTTTGAGTTGCAAAACGAAATCCCTCAGTCCCGTGGGCTTAATTTTTTTGAACTTTGGGCGGTTTTTTTTATGCGAGATACTGTAATATAAATATAAATGTATAATTTTTCATGTGGTTTTAGCGACGTCTCCGCATTTTAATGTTAATTAATGTTTTCCGGAAGAAAGGTCGAGGCGGAGTTGTAAATGGGTAGGGCTGGTTCAGGTAAAAATCGCGGGTTTTAACGAAAAAATCGCGTGTTTTTTTTACGGGAAACGCAATATTTCGACAAATACTGCACCAATCTTAACGATCAAGGTATCTAATTAAAGTATAAAGTAGTCACTTTTTTTGATTTTATAATTTGTAACGTAAATCGTAATGCCCATTGAGCAATTTTTCACGTACAGAATTGCCAAAAATTGCCATTTTGGGGGGTCATTATTCCTGAACCATGCAGATATTTTGTTAAAAAAATTTGTGTGGGCTATTGGGGGCAGTGGTAAAGTTTTCACAAAAATTATCAAAATCCAAGACAAAAAGTTTGACTCCGCACCGCACCTTTAACGCAGGATAAACAAGGCCAATATTGCTTACCGTTAATTGTGTAACCGCATACTATAAATAACATCGGTCACATTGATAACTTCTATCAGTCAGGACTTGATCTCAGGACCTTAAAGGAGCACTCTCACAAATCATATTCCTATGATGTCTTGATCTTACAGATTAAATTGAAATTTATAAATGTTGTAGATAGTCTGGAGAATTTAAAATATTAAATTTAACGTAAATATGTTTTCTATTCAAGGAATAGTCCTTTCGGGGTGATATAGGAATTTGACTTGTGACAGCGCTCTTTTAAGCACGCTAAAGCGAACGTTCTGCTTTAAGTAATAAGTCTGAGATGTGGCTTATTTTGCCGTAATGATGTCAAAAAGAGGGCCTGTTGGTCAAGCGGGGCTGTAATAATAATACTGTTTGAAATTAGTTCTTGTCGTGTCGTTTCATTTGTGTTTTGTATTTTTATTATTGTGTATTTATTTTTTTGTTTTCTATTAAGATAAATGTAAAAATTAGTGTAGCCAAGTAATAAAGTTATTTTTTATGTAATATGTATTCAAGTATTTCCAAGTAATATCCAACAGCGAATCTTTGGGAGTCTTCAAATCCTTACCGTTGCACGGTAAACTTTATTTTCCTAACCCTAAGCAAAAGCCAAAAATTAAACTAAACTTTATCATAATATTTTAATAATAGTGTGCTTTTAAAAAAATACCAAATAATTTACTGTTAAAAAATTAAGCAATTGTTTTTCGGAAAACATTTTACTAAACTATTTTTGCAAGATTATTAAAAGCAGAATTATTTGCATTTATTTTTGCAGGGATTTTTTTGAAGGCATTATTAAGAATTCATTTTTTCAACACAACAACGAAAAATGCCCACAAAAATGTTTTGACAGCACAATCAAAGCTTAACAGCAATCTTAATGTTTATTATCTTTTGAGTCGCCTCATAGCTTCTTAGCATTTTTAAAGCCAGTTATTATTTCAAAAAATGCAAAAATGCGAAAATGTAGAAAATGTTTTAATGTTTATTTTTATGATTTTTTTATACGTCAGTCAAACAAACTAAATGATTTTTAACTTAAACAAACTATTGTTATGCAATAAGTTTATCCCGTTTTATGCGGGGAGGTATTTTTTTATCGTCAGTATCCTCGTGTCCAGTACCCTCGTATCCCCCTTGCATAATGAATCGATTTTGTTACGAGGTTATGGTAAACGCAATTGTTTTAAGCCCTGTACCCTCGCGTCCAGTATCCTCCTGTCCAATACAATCTTGTCCCGTTCCCGATATGCTAACTATTATTTTAACATTGTTTCACTGAACAGAATTTTAAGTCCGACTAAATGACCTACCAAAATAAAAATTTACAAAAAAATTTTAAAAAAATAAACTATTTTTGAAACTTTTGCCATCAACTATTTTCGAAACATTTGCTATTGTTTTTGTTTAAGCTAATTTTGTAGGTAACTGAATTTTTTGTGCTAAAATTTTAGGGGGTTAAGTAACTAAAAAAGTTTTATGTAATGCTTTTATTTCATACGTGTAGTTGCTAAAAATAATATTGACAATACACATTTAACTTTATAAAAATCTGTAGAAAACAAAAATAATTTCATTGGAATGGTGGGCGAGTCTTAAAAATAATTTGCCCAAGATGTTATGCTGGTAAAAGGCCAGAGTGTAACGAAGACCGAAAAAGACCTTAAAAATGTTGTAGTTAAAATTATTTAAAAAAAATCTTTACAATATAAGAATTGAAAACAACATATAATAAATTAGATAACAAATGATAAATTCATTCTTGACCAAATTTAAAAGATATGCGTGTATCATCATTACCACATTTAAAAATTCTAATAATGGTAATTTTGTTTTTTTTTTCTTAATATTATTAAAAAACTAATAAAACCAAAAACATTATTGTACATTGTCAAAAAGGGCAACCTAGCTAAGTTAAAAAGTGGAACTTTAGTGTAAAACTGGACTTCATAAAATGCTATAGTAAAAATAAAGCAGAAAAAAGGGGTCATTTCACTATTGGCACATGCTTTTACAGAAAAAAGTGTGGACTAGTCCCATCTCAACTAAACTCAAATGCCACCAGGGCCTATTTCATAAAGACATTTTTAAATTTTCATTTTACAAATCTCCGCCTATTTTTTGCAAATTAAATTATAGAGGATATAGAACACGGCAAATATTGATTGGTCAGCGGAGATGAAATGACGTGGTTGCGACCAATCAGCGCAGAGCAGTGCTCGGAGATACTCCCCTGGATTACAAGTCAAAAAATCTTTATTGTGTATTTTACAAAAAAATAGACGGAGATTTGTAAAATGAGAATTTACAAACGTTTTTATGAAACAGGCCCAAGGAAGCGACATTACTTAAACACTGAATGTTGTTGGATTAATGCCTGCAGTTCATTTCAAATCCATTTTAAATCCATTTCCAAATACTTGAAATGGTTATAATAAAATATTAAAATAAAAATATAAAATTTTATATCTGAAAACGTCATTTATTGTGCAGAAAGATATTAAAAAAGCATAAAAAATTATGCATATACTTTGCGAAAAAATACATACCTATGCATATTTTGTCAAAACAAAAAATTATTAAAAAAAATAATAATTTAAAAAAACTTTTAAAGGTGCGGTATACTAAATCATGGTGTATTGATTTCGCTCGGTTTTTGGCATCAATCGATGCGTCAGGTTTCACTGAGTAAAAAATTGTATTACAAAAAAAATTAATTTTCAGCGGTTGTTTAGATTATTATCGCTTCATTATTCCATCGATTTTTTTGCCGCTCAGTCAGCCAAACAACAGTAAACATGTACGCCGGATAAGAGATTAAAAAAACGCCTGCAAATATTTAACTAAACTCAAAATACATCAAATCGTTTATTTAAAATAAAACATTATAACTGCGATATAATAAATAAATAGACACAGAAATTAGTATAATTAAAAATTTAGCATTTTTTCATAGCAAAATTTGCATATAAAATATCTTAAATATATCTGAATTTTTATGAAAAGGTGCGTTTGCAAACAAAACACACATACACACCAAAGACATTAAAAAAGCATGAAAAAATGACTTTCTGTTATAAAATATTGTTTTTACCTATGTTTTTATCATGGGTGGTGCGGGAGCGCCACGGGGCGATTTAGCCCCGTGGCGCCGCGCCAACCATAATTAGAGAACGTGGGTAAATTTTGAAATTCAGAACCTTCTTCTTCTTCTTCTTCTTCTTTTTCTTCTTCTTATTATTATTATTCCAACGCTCCATCCTTAAAAGCGATATTCCTCATTCGTTACTGATTGATCAAAAATAAACATGGACTCATAAGAAATAAGAAGGAAATACGCAACTTTCTTAGGAAGCACTTTTTTGATTTAGGTCCTTGTTATCGATTTATTGATCAAAATAAAAAACTGAAAAATAGACAAATAAAAACACCCAACCGCACAATAACAGTTTTTTGGCAACAATAAGGATTGTACAGAGCAGACAACCAACATCCCCTCATAAAAACCGCACAAAAAAAGCAGACGGGTTTTAATTGGTGGCAGAAACGGAACCAGTTCCCAGCGCCATCTGCTTCAACCGCGCGGAAATCGGTGAAAACAACAAAGTACTTTTTTTAATTCTTGCATTACTGATGACAAAATTAATTCAAAGTTTTATTTATTAAAAAATAAACATAAGCGTCGGTGGCGCGGGCGCGCCACGCGCCGGTAGGTAATCATCGGTGGTGCGGGGGTGCCACACTGCAATTTAACCCACCGCACCGCACCAACTATACTTAGAGAACGTGAGTAAATTTTGTGATTCATTTCATCATCTTCTTCTTATTATTATTTTTACTGTAGAATTATAATTGCAATCATTGGCGCACGGCATCACGCCAACTATATTTAGAGAACGTAGGTAAACTTTGTCTGGAGCGCCACTGCACCGCACTAACTATAATTAAACAACGTGGGTAAATTTTGTAATTTAAATTCATTATCTTCTTCTTATTATTTTTTATTTAAAAAAGTATATCTCGGCAACGGAATGATTATAAACATATGTCATTGCGCAGCTAAAGCTATATTTTATAAGGCTATTTTTTAATTTAATTCAAAAAAAGTGGTAGACTAGCCTTGAAAAATGCTCTAAGAATAGAGCAGGAAAAAGGGGCGATTTTTCCCCGGGCGTATGTTTGGACAGAAAAGATGTGGACTAGCCTGAGATGGACATTATGTGGACTATAGAAAATTTGCATTTGGTTTGGACAGCTGCACAATAAATAAAAATTTCTACCATATGATAATGATTTGTTTATACATTGATCTAATCACATAGCACTGTTTCATTTTTTTAGTTTGATGAAATGTCAATTGAAAAAATTATACTCACAGCAATCTTTGACAAGCGCGAAATCGCCACTTTTTCAAATTTATAGTTGTTCTTTACACATACAAATATAACCTTCAAATTGAAAACGTGGCGATTTCGCGCTTGTCAAAGATTGCTGTGAGTATAATTTTTTCAATTGACATTTCATCAAACTAAAAAAATGCAACAGTGCTGTGTGATTAGATCAATGTATAAACAAATCATTATCGTGTGGTAGAAATTTTTATTTGGTGAGCAGCTGCCCAAACCAAATGCAAATTTTCTATAGTCCACATAATGTCCATCTCAGACTAGTCCACATCTTTTCTGTCTAAACATACGCCCGGGGAAAAATCGCCCCTTTTTCCTGCTCTATTCTTAGAGCATTTTTTAAGGCTAGTATTAATATCTTCATATAGAATAAAAATTAGTTGTATAAGATTTGCGCCCATCTTATCATGGGTGGCACGGGAGCGCCACGGGGCCATTTAGCCTCGTGGCGCTGCGCCAACCATAATTAAAGAACGTGGGTAAATTTTGAGATTCATGTTCATCTCCTTCTTCTTCTTTTTATTATTTTAACGCTCAATTCTTCAAATCAATATTCCTCCTTCGTTACTGATTGATCAAAAATAAACATGGGCTCATTGGAAAGAAGAAAGAATTACGTAACTTTCTTAGGAGCAACTTTCTTCATCTAGGTCCTTGTTATCGATTTATTGATCAAAATAATAAATTGAAAAAACTCCCAACCGCACAATAACAGCCTTTTGGCAACAATAAGGATTGTACAGAGCAGACAACGAACAGCACCTCATAGAAACCGCACAAAAAAAGCAGACCGGCTTTAATTGGTGGCGGAACGGAAACAGTTCCCAGCGCCATCTGCTTCAACCGCGCGGAAAACGGCGAAAACAACAGTACTTTTTATAATTTTTGCATTACTGATGACAAAATTAATTCAATGTTTTATTAAAAAAATAATAATAAGTGTCGGCGGCATGGGAGCGCCACGCGGCGGCTTAGCCCCACAGCACCGTTCTTCTATTTATTATTATATTCCTAACGCTCATTATCTTAAAATCAATATTCTTTCATCGTTCACGTGGCGATTTAACCCTGCGATACCATACCAACTATAATCAGAGAATCTGGATAAAATTTGTAATTTATGTTTATCATCTTCTTCTTCTAATTTTTTTATTGCAAAAAAATAATTTAAATTATCTGTGGTGCGGGAGCGCCCACTACGATTTAGTTCCACGGCACCGCGACAACTATAAATAAAGCACCTGTAAATTTTGTAATTTATGTTTATCATTTTTTTCTTCTTATTATTATTTATATTTCGAAAAATATAATTCTAATCATCGGTGGCGTGGGGGTGCCAACTGCAATTTAACCCACGCACCGCGTCAATTATACTTAGAGAACGTGAGTAAATTTTGTAATTCATGTTCATCATCTTCTTCTTATTATTATTTTTATTTTAAAAAAATTATAAGTGCAATCATTGGCGCACGCCAACACTCCAACTATATTTAGAGAACGTAGGTAAACTTTGTCTTAAGCGCCACAGCATCGCACTAACTATAATTAAACAACGTGGGTAAATATTGTAATTTAAATTCATCTTCTTATTTTTTTATTTTTATTATAAACGAATTATCGGTGGTGCTGGAGAGCCACACGGAGACTAAGCCCCAAGGCACCACGCAAACTATAATTAAAGAACCTGGGTAAATTTAGTATTATGTTCTTATTCTCCTTATTATTAATATATTATTTTTCAAACGCTTATATCTTAAAACCAGAATTCCTCCCTCGTTACTGATTGATCAAAAAAAAAAACACAAAAAACATGGATTCCTTGTAAATAGTAGAAAATTGCGCAATACTTCTTAGGAAATACTTTTTATTGATAAATAATATATGTTCTATTGATAATATTAAAATTAATAAAAAAATATATCTCGGCAATGGAATGATAATAAACATATGTCATCAGCTAAAACTACAGTTTATTAGGCTATTTTTTAATTTAATTCAAAAAGTGGTAGACTATTTTAGTCTTGAAAAATGCCCTAGCAGGAAAAAGGGGTGATTTTCCCCGGGCGTATGTTTAGACAGAAAAGATCTGGGGTCGCATTCTGAAGAAACCCTTATATTTACCCCGATAAATCCATTTCAAAGAAAATAAATATATATATATATATATATATATATATATATATATATATATATATATATATATATATAGGGGGGGGGGGGGGGGGGGGGGGGGGGGGGGGGGGGGGGGGGGGGGGGGGGGGGGGGGGGGGTGGGGGGGGGGGGGGGGGGGGGTTTATATATATATATATATATATATATATATATATATATATATATATATATATATATATTGTAAATAAATAAACCTGCCGCATATGGGACAGAAAATGATTGCAATGATTTTTTTTAAATTTTTCCCCCCGCCGCAAAACCACCTCGCGCAAAATAAAAAAATTAATAAATGGGCGTATTTTATTTTTTATTAATTTAATCCTACGGGAGAAAATATTTAACCACCTCTCGAGTTGGATAAATTCTTATTCTTAAAACAATAGAAAAAATTTAACCCGACTTTTACCTAGGTAAAATTGATTTTTCACTCGCATCCTTAAGCACGTAAAAAAAAGTTAACCCGGGATAAATTTAACCGCGCGTCAGAATGCGCGCCCTGGACTAATCTGAGATGGACATTATGTGGACTATAGGAAATTTGCATTTGGTTTCTTAGCTACTCAATAAATAAAAATTTCTACCATATGATAATGATTTGTTTATACATTGATCTAATCACACAGCACTGTTGCATTTTTTTTAGTTTGATGAAATGTCAATTGAAAAAATCATACAACAATCTTTGACAAGCGCGAAATCGCTACTTTTTCAAATTTATAGTTGTTTCTTACACATACAAATATAACCTTCTAATTGAAAAATGGCGATTTCGCGCTTGTCAAAGATTGTTGTGAGTATGATTTTTTCAATTGACATTTCATGAAACTAAAAGAAATGCAACAGTGCTGTGTAATTAGATCAATGTATAAACAAATTATTATCATATGGTAAAAGTAAAAATTTTTATTTATTCAGCAGCTGTCCAAACCAAATGCAAATTTCCTATAGTCGACATAATGTCCATCTCAGACTGGTCCACATCTTTTCTGTCTAAACATATGCCGGGGGAAAAATCGCCCCTTTTTCCTGTTCTTAGGGCATTTTTCAAGGCTAGTGTAAATAACAAAATGAACTGATTTAGTTGCTACGTTTAAATTTAAAAAAAAACGAAATTAGAAACATCCAATGTCACTCTAACTGTATTTTTTACCGACATCAGGCCGCAAAATAAAATTAACTCAAAATACAACCGGCATTTTTGTTTTGTTTTTTTTTATAATTTATGCCGCGCGACGGCTGTCGCGAGCGCTCTGTCAATTCAAACAAAATTTTTTTTTGAGTGTTTCATAAACTTTTTTTTTACCATCCTTTCAATTGTTTCATATATAACTCCTGTAAGCTTTTGTTTTACGGGTTCCAAAGTGTTGTTAATATATTTTGCCAAAACTTTTTGTTTTAAATTATATTTAAAATGTTTTATTACCAAAAGGATTATTCATTTTATCGTTTTATTTGTTCATTAATGGTTTTATAAAAAATTTTAAAATATAAAAAAATTTATTTCCAAAGTTTATCATAATATATTTTTTAAATTTTTTGTGTTATCTATTATTCCTTGCGATTTCTTGTTTTATATTCTCATTGCTTTAACTACCATATGTATTATAGAAGTGACTGGAGACGGTGATT
>JASAMX010032703.1:32500-45356 GCA_030248175.1 Microlaimidae sp. YZB2_3
GAAGTAGCAAATCAGGAACTGTGAACCGCGGTGGTGGTTAACTCATCGCCAAAGAGAAACTTGATCATTAGTCTGACATAAAAAGTCAGAATTAGTGTAAAATCAACGCGACTTTGACTCGTGAGGATAAACAGAGTCACAGTTACGTGTACTTTACAACGATTCGGACTCGTTATGTCAAAGTAATGACGAACTATAACTTAGCACCAAAGTCTAATCAAAAATGAATCAGGCTCAAAAAAATTTCAAGTGAGCATATTTAGCTAAGGACAAAATAAGGTTTTTAATTTTTAATTCGAAGAAAACACCACCGAATACAAACTTACTCCGATAGACTTTTGCTTGACTTTTGAACTTTTGCCAAGACTCAGGTTGTCAGTCTTCAAGAACAAATCATTAAAAGTTTATCGTGGTAAAATTTTGCGTAGTTTTCAGCTTTTGCTTAAGCTTAGGAAAAAATGGCTTTTAATCCATGAAAATTCGTCTTAAAATTGGTCTTTTAAAAAGTAATTTAAAAAGTTAATAAACTCCACCTAAAAAGGAATTTCCCAAAGACGAAATGTTTAAAACACGAGGTAAGCCGCTGGCGAGTGTAAGAGGTAGCAAAAATGTGTAGGAGACAAGTAAGTGACAGAGAAGATGCAGTAAAACTTCTTCGAAGGCAAAAAGACGGCAGGTGATACTTCTTCTTATATTAACCCATCTAGGTGTTAGGAAGCAAGTAGAAGGCAGCTAAATCGCTCACAGAGAAAGGCAGGAAAAAAGTAAGTAGGTAAATTTAGAATGGGTGCAGGTTTGAGGGTTATATGGTTTTAAAAGTAAACTCCGCTTTTATTCAGCAGAACTTAAAATCAACGCTAGCTTTATAAAAACCGCCCGTAAAATGTCTATAAATTAGCATAATGTAACATAAAAGTTTTAGCGGTAAACTTAGATTTTGACCAAAATTCGACCGTAAAAGTTTTACAATGTTCGATTAAAAAAGTCGCAGAGTATTTTTTAATGATCCGATTTATTTGTCATGGCTCGGAATTAAACCAAATTTTAGACTTAATTTTAGGTTAGTTTAGCTTAGTTCTGAATTTCGGCGATGTAAAATTTTCAAAACCGCTTTAGCCGTTGTTTAAAAATTAAATTTTGTTTTTAAATTGTAAAATAAATGTTTAAAAAATAGAGAAGGGAGACACAAAAATTTAAGTAACCGGCACGAGTTTTTTTATATTTCTTTCCAAATATTTTGCCCACTGCGCAAAAAAAAACTCGTAAATGAGATGGATAAATCCATGGATGTCCATGGATGGAGGGATATCCATATGGATGGATGTTGTTTTCCTGGCAAAAACGATGAGTTCAAAACACCACCTTGACTATCACCAGCAGCAGCATAACCGTGGTAGTTTTCTCCTTGGAGTGCTGTCTAACGGCGTCGTGACGTTCGCTGAATTGCCGCCGCAAAAACGGCTGGTGATCGCGATTGTGTCGCAATATATTCAGGATGCGTAAAGTCAGCACTAAAATCAGCAGAAACGGACACAGAGACTTGAACAGCAGTTGCAAGGTAAACCGATAGATCCATTGGTAGGTTTTACTGTTCCGCAGAGCGGTGGTGTCTACGCAGAGGACGGTTCGATTTTTTTCAGTTCGGAACTCCTTAAATGAAACAATTTCAATATTATATACTGAACCAAACACTTATAATTTACTAGTAAATAGCCTTTTTGAGGGTGCACCGCATGTTCGAAAGATATCTTTATTGGCTGTATTTATATATTTTCGCATTCTTGATAATAAAGGCAATCACAGTAACAGGTCAAAGCATTATAGAAAGCAAGAATTTACAGGGCGTGCATTAACAAAGGTACTACTTGTGTCTAAGAAACATGTGCAGTTTTTATTCTCCTGAGTTTTTTATATTACTTTGGATTGGAATTACACCTAGTTTTACCTAATTAGTTTTATTTTAACTGCTTGAATTTTGACTTCGTATATCATCAAAATGCAGCCAGAATTACAGGGCGTGCCTGAATTAGTGTAGTACCTGAGTCTGAAAAATATATGCAGTGTTTTTCCTATAGTTTTTGTTTTATATACTTTTGGGTAGAATTAGACTTAATTTAATTTATTTTACCTACCTGAACTTCGACTTCAAGAATCGCCAAAATCTAGCCAGAATTACAGAGCGTGCCTTAATTAGGGTATTACTTGAGTCGGAGAAATATATGCAGTGTTTTTCCTATAGTTTTTGTTTTATATACTTTTGGGTGGAATTACACCTGATTTAATTTATTTTACCTACCTGAACTTCGACTTCGAGAATCGTCGGAATGCAGCCAGAATTAAAGAGCGTGCCTTAATTAGGGTAGTACCTGAGTCTGAGAAATATATGCAGTGTTTTTCCTGTAGTTTTTGTTGCATATATTTTTAGGTGGAATCATAGGTAGACCCCTGCCTACCTATGATATGGTATGGTTTGAGGTTATACCCCCAAAAATACCGACTATAGACGACACCCCCGCCCTAAAATTTGGGGGTACCCCAGACACCTCCCTAAAATTTGGAGGCCCCAGTACTAAAAACGCTAAAAATGGGGTATTTGAGGTATACCTCAAAAAAAGGATTTTGGGACAGCTCCCCCCAAAGTTTGGGGGACGGTATACCCTCCCCCAAAAAATCCAGGAGGCTGCCCACCTATGGGTTGAATTACACCTAAAGCTAGGGCGTAACCGCTCTCCGCCAAGAAGAAAAACAATAAACAAGTGGGCGTAAAAAATTTCAGCGCTTATGTAACCAATTATTATTAGTTGCGTCATGAGTTTCTCTCCACGTTGTATTTTCTCAAAAAACGAGTGGTTACTTTGCCACTCATCTATTTTCACCCTAATAGAATTTATCTTTAGTTAGTTTTATTTTACCTACCTGAACTTCCACTTCCAGAATAGTCGGAATGCAGAAAAGCACAGCTATGATACTGGCGCCGAAACAAAGGCCCCGTGACCGGCGCAACCGGGACTTGGACCGGTGCCTAATTGGATCAGTGACGGCGGAGTGGCGCTCCACCGTAATCAATACTACCTGCGGCGGGTTGGTATAAACTCACCACTGCGGTTGAATTCGCCAAGTGTGTAAACTAGGCGATTGTATTGTTTATAGTTTATTCATTTATTTATTGTTTATTTATTTACAGTACATGCTTATTTACAGTTTATTTATTTGTTATGTTTAATTCTCATTTATAGTTTATTTGCAAAATATTTTAATTCTCATTTATTGACACCTTCCACTGGAACTCGGTTTATACATGAAGTACAGTCCCGAGCAGAAATAAAAGTCATTTTTCCGACGCAGGCAATAGCCGTTATGTGCGTCTCCGCGCGAATAAACGTTATAGATTTCGGCATGAAGGGAAGCAGTGCAAAATAAGAACTTTGCATTTTGGCTTTAGCCAGCCGTCTCCTCTAAAGGCCCGTTCACACTTATGCACAATGCACAATGCACGATGAACAATGCATTATAGTACCTGTTCACACTTACGCACAATGCATAATGCATCAAAACGAATTTTCAGCCAAAACTATTTTTAAATACGGTTTAAAAATGCATGTTTCTCTTATTAAAAAACTAAACATAACAAAGAATAGCGTTGCTGCAAATCCAAGCTGACAACAAACTCAAATTAACCGATGTTGGGATACACAGTCCTGATTATTAGTCAGCAAAGCTAAAAAAAGGCAAAATATAGTCCCAAAATCCCTCTTTTTTATTTATTTTGCATAGAATTATGTTTTATATTTTGTTAACCGCAAAAATATGTTTTAAATTTTATGTATAATGAAATGTAAATTCGTTTGTTCATGAATATCTATTATTTGATTCGTTTTTTAAGTAGAAGAGTTCTCAACGCACGTACTTTGACAAAAAAGTGCGTACAAATTTTTGAAGCGCGCTGCTACTTACACAAAACTTGGAACGCCGTTCCAAGTGCGATAATGCATTGTGCATTGTGCATTGTGCATCGTGCATTGTGCATCGTGCATTGTGCCTAAGTGTGAACATCTGTTTTCGGGGTTTTAATGCATTGTGCATTGTGCATCCTGCATTGTACATAAGTGTGAACGGGCCTTAAGCGCATATGCGCGCCCCCGCGCGCATATGCGTTATAAAGCTTGCTGTTTTTCCTACATGAAGAATTTGAAACATTGCTTGTAAAGCAAAAAAAACAACTCTTAAACACAAAGTGTTTAACGTTTAAAATAAAATTTATGTTACAAATTAAAAAAAAATTATAAATATGTCTTATATAAACAAATGAGCCAGCCGAAACACGTCTATAGTCCACTTACAAATATTCTTATTTTCTTTTTCTTATGGACCTCATCGCCATAACGCTTTTGTGTCCATACGCTTATGCCCAACGCGTCTAAAAACTACCTTTATTTCTGCCCGGGACTGTATGCAATATACATAAGCGTCACCATAATGGATAATTACCGTATCCCCTACTTATCTTTCGTAGTATGCAGATCAACCGAGCGAAATTTCGCGCCCTTCGGTCCGTTGATCTGCATACTACGAAAGATAAGTAGGAGATACGGTAATTATTTATTATGGTGACGCTTATGTATATTGCATACTTCATGTATAAACCGAGTTCCAGTGCAAGGTGCCCATAGTTGAATTGCAAAATAGTATCTATGGAAATAATAAAACATTTAAAAACTCAGCACTGGTTGAATTCGCCGCGTGTAGAAATTGAAAGAACTTAGACGCAGCCGTTTTTTTTATATAAATCATTTGGAAAAAATTTAATATAAATGATAGAGGTTTACGTTAGGTTTAATTTTAACGTGAACAATTGGGGAAATTCGGAGCTGAGGTTAGGGAAATGACAATCTAAATTTAGAGCGGAAATTTATTTGAAACTAATTCATAACTTACTAATTATTAAAACCACAAACTAATTTGAAACTTTGACCTTTATCCGTGTGTTAAATAAAAAAGTGTTTTTTTTTAATTTCAATTTCTTATAAGTTTATGATTGCTGCCAGCCAACTTAAGATTTTCACAATGTATACAAATAGCAAAGCGCTAAAAATAAAACTATATTGAATTTTTCAGTAGCATGGCGTACAGGAAAACAATGATTGGTAACTATACCCTTTCACCGCCTTTTATCCTGATTTCAACCGTTATTACTATTTTGTTGCAAAAAACGGTGCGTCGATTTTTAAAAAGAGTAAAACAGATAATATACTTTTTCAATGTCACAAAATAATTTTTTTTTACTTACGCTTTTTTATTAATTTTTTAATCCGTCATTCTTGCATATTGCTATAATTTTAAATAATAATTTGCATACGATGTTGTTTTATTTGCATAAATATGGGCTGAATCGTCGTTCACTATGATAAATATAGTACGTTCAGTATTTTCGTGCGTGGTTTTTCAACCAAAGAATTACGGGGAGTCAATAGTTTGTACGCACTTTCCGGACACGATAGTCAAAATCCTCCCATTTAAAAAGGAAATCGTTCAGTGTTAAAGACCTTCAAAAAATTATGACCTTATAGAATCATTTTTAGCCAAGTAGGGCTTGGAAAAAATGGAGATCTTTCATCTATTGGAGATGTAATTTTTTTCCAATCGCTAATTGGCTAAAAGTGATTCTAACAACTCCTCCCGCAATCATTTCCACAGAGCAAAACATATATGGCATGCTCATGAATACTATATGACATTTTGAGGGCCCTAAAGTCATGACGTGGATCTCATTTTATTTTTGTAGGATTTAAGGATTTACATAATGCATAGGTTTTTATTGGCAACGGGAATTTACTTAGTATACTTAAATTACAGATTATCCAATTATAAATAAAGTAGGAAAAAGTAAAATAAAACCTATTAAATTATATTCAAATTCAATTAATTTAACAAGTTAAATAATACGTGTCGAGTTTATACACTACCCACCAGCCAAATCGTAGCCGTGAGCGCTATGTTCGACAAGGGGTGAAAGACTCTCTGGGCTACGGCGTAGCGACTGCACATCAGCGCTCGCCCGTACACCAGCATTTGCAAACTAAGGAATCCGAATCCGCTGAGCAAAAGGGACGCGTCCCATACCGCCAACGTGCGTAGATAAATTTTCAATGCTGGTGCGATGAGAAATCGATTCAGCGTAAGGAAAATGTAAAGATTCCCGGCTATGCCCAGGACCGCGAAACCACCCGCGATCCAGCCGACCGTCAAATAGGAAAACCAGCGGTACACTTCCTCGTCTTCTTGGCTCGTCGCTGATTGGTTCATCGCGGAGTCCCTCACGTCAATCGATCAATATTGTAGTTACTATCTGAAATAGAAAATTGAAATGGGAATCGCTATAAAACACTCGTAATTGTCAGATAACGGATCACAGCAACATATGAGCTATCTGTAAAAACGTATCCAATATTTTGAAGAACTGTTTCTGACAGCTCAACTAAATTAGTAGTTTTTTTTTCAACCCGTCAAGCTAATGTTGTGCGGCGTAATTATAACCGACGTCTATCCAACTTCCGTACTTACAGCAGGTGCTTAATCATTTCCTTTGATACTTTTTGATTGGACTGTAACCACATTCCCGCGTTAAAGGAGCACTGTCACAAATCAAATTCCTATAACGCCCGAACCGGACTGCTCCTTTAATACTGAACCGATTCAGCTGAAATTTTAAAATGTTGTAGCCTTGTAGTGTAGCACTCTAAATACCAAAGTTGAGTTAGGTAGGTTTGGTATTAAAGGAGCAGTCCGGTTCGGGCGTTATAGGAATTTGATTTGTGACAGTGCTCCTTTAATTCTCAAACCCACCGCACTGACGTTTCCCAGTGGTTGCATAAATTCCCCAACGTTAGTCGTTGAGAATCATCATACAGGACCGGTATGGTCTGTAGTCAAGGGTTTTCAAACCTAATTTTTTGGCTGGCTGATAGACGTATTAGCCCTTCTGTTGTAACTCACCGAGTTTACGTTTCACAGGAGTTGCTTAGGTTAAGCAACGTGAACTCGGATCTTAGTTAGTTCAATCCATATTGTCTTTTTACATTGGAATTATTTGAAGACTGGAAAACCTTCCAGTTAAATTCTCCCCTCTTCAAGTCGTGTTTCCTTTCCGACCTAATAGTTGGTATGGTGTGTTGCACAATTTCCCCACTCTGTTAAGTAAACTTAACCGTGCTATTGTCCCTTCCGAGGCCACGCCTCTTGTTTATTAGTGTATTTTTATAACGTAAGCATTTTCGGGAGAAGTACGGTAGTACCCTTGTGTACCGGGCACAGGCTCTATTAATACCGGCTAGACCCTTGTTGGCCCGTTACAATATTGGAGAGTAGGAATATCCCTATTTCTAACAGCACACCAAGCGGAGTTTCTTTTTTTACAAATAAAAAAAATGCTTTTTTAGGCCTATGTTGGTTTTGTTTTCATCATTTTAATCGTAGTCACAGAGTTATTGATATACATAACTTTTTTTAATTTTAGCTGATAGCCAAAAATGTAAACTACACATTGATACAAACATTGTATTAATTTGTTGTGCCGTTTTGGTAATATAACCAAAAATATATAATACTACATAATATATTAAGGAAAAATATGACACTCATTCTCAGAAGCGAACCGATTTGGTGCCATTTTTTGAGCACTGCCATTAACTGTTGTGTGCATAAAATTTCAAAACAACTGTTCTTATGTGCATGTGTCGTGGAGAAGGGCACTGCTCAAAATTTAGCAGTGTTTTTGCGCATATCCTAGCATGCCAACTCGAACGCACTGCATTTTGAAGTACACTGTACTTTTTTGGCAATCTTGTGCGCATATATGCACATATACTGCACATAAAAAAGCACAACCGCGGGAAACAAAAAAAATAAACCCACTAAAAAGCCACTATATAGGTAGCACAATTTACACAAAATACAAACTTTTAGTATAGAGATACAAAAATAAAATTCAATGCAATACACAAAAAGATCTATTTATGTATTGCATTGGATTTTATTTTTGTATGTCTATACTAAAAGTTTGTATTTTGTGTACAGTGTGCAAACAAAATAGTGGTTTTTTAGTGGGTTTATTTTTTTGTTTCCCGCGGTTGTGCTATTTTATGTGCAGTATATGCGCAAATATGCGTACAAGATTGCCAAAAAAGCAGTGTACTTTAAAATGCAGTGCGTTCGAGTTGGCATGCTAGGATATGCGCAAAAACACTGCTACATTTTAGAAGTGCCCATTTACACAACACATGCCTTAATAAGAACTGTTGTTTTGCCATTTTATGCGCACAACAGTTAATGGCAGTGCTCAAAAAATGGCACCAAATCGTTTCGCTTCTGAGACTGAGTTTCATATTTTTCCTTAATATATTATATAGTGTTATATATTTTTGATATAACGTTTTAAAATTTACGCTTTGTCTCCAGTCTCAGTTATGTCTTAACAGCCACCAATATCATGATTGAAATCAGAGGAAATTTTGGAGTACACCACCCCTTAAATGGTCGATTTTAAGTTTATTTCAGTCTAAATCATGTCTTAAATTATTCCACCCAACTTTGTGTTTTTTACAAGTTTTGAATAAAAATTTAGTTTACAAAATTAAAAAAAAATTTAGCATTACTTTTTGAATTATTTACAAAATTAGTGCAAAAATAGAGCAGAGTTACGAAAATCGAAGCTTCGCTGTGACGCTCCAGAGATAATAATTATGAATGTGAAATAATCTTATAATGGGCATGGGGGGTTGGGGTGTTAACCCTCGAAATTTTGAGATGAGGGGAAGGGGTAGAAAAAGAAAAGATTAATCCCTCAATTTTAGAAAATAGAAAAAATCCTTAAAATGAAGTCTAACTGCCTCTAAACTTACGTTTTGGAGTCGAAATAAGTGTTTTACGCAGTAAAAAGCTCCAAAATGCAATAAAAAGGGTTTTTTGATCTAAAATCAGTATTTTTTAACTGTTTTTTTGAAATCAAAAAAATGATATCGATTAAATGCACTTTTAAAAAACCGATGTGGGTAAAATACGTTTCTCGGATTATACCCCCACTCCATACAAACTTTCCCATGTATGAATGGTTCGGTTTTACGGCAATGGTCAAGTTTATACTTTTTAAAAATTGCCCAAATAAATATAAATGCCATAATTTCGATTTTATGTTATTTAAAAACATATTTTAATTTTATTTATACTTAGACTTAATGATAAAAGTACGAGCCTTTAAATGATATAAAATAGAAGCTTTAGAATATTCTCTTTTGAGCTTATCATTTATAAACTGAGTATAACTGACTATTTGTACTAATTTAACCAACTAATTTAATTTAATATAGATATTTAAGCGGGTTAAATCACCCGAGCTTCCGTATGAAAAAAAGTAGTTGCTTAATTTGTCCCCAGATTTTTGTCTTCAGTTTTGGTGTCCTGCCTAAAAAAGGTTTCATTATTGACATTATTAGGTGATTTTTTTGAGTTTTATGACATTTGTTAAAAGTTCTTGTTGTTGTTCGATAACTTGAGTTTTGTTTTCAATGTTGCTAAGCCCTAAAGTTGAAGCGATAATTAGAAAAACAAGGTTAGCACTTTTTTAAATTTATAGTTGTTCTTAACACAATACAATTGCAACTTTCTTATTAAAAAATGTGTTTTTGCGATTATCGAAAATTGCTGTGAGCATGATTTTTCAATTGCCACTTCCACCTTTTACAGAGGAACTACAATTGGGATGTATAATTTGTACACCTACTGTAATACAAAAATCATTATCATAAGGTCAACATTTTTTCAGTGAGCAACTGCACATGCGAGGTGCAAATTTACTACAGTCTACATATTTTCTGTCTATACGCATAAGCGGTAATCGCCCCTTTTCCTGCTCTTTCTTAAAGCATTTTTCATGGCTAGTCTTTATCATACAAACATTTGTGTTCATAGAAAAAAAAACGCTAAAGTTTTGGTTTTATACACGCTTTGCTATGCTGATTCTAGAAGGCCCTTAGGTTGAGATCACAAACCGTTAGAGCTAACCTTTAATAAATTTTTTTTTGGAATTTAGCAAAAGTAATAGGCACTTTCTCTAAGCTTATAAAGCAAACATTTATTATAAAAAACTAAGAAGATAATACACATTTACTTATTAATATTTTTTTTGGTTTGGACTGGTTTTATTATTTTCCTGATAAAAATAAATAATATTCAATGTGTTCATTGAAAAAGAAATTTCATTGACCGCTCAGCAAAAATTTATGGTATGAAGTTCTTTACATATTCATAGCACCCTTGTTATCGTTAGACTTTCCAATATTATTTTCCGGAACTCCGGCCATTAAAGCGAAAGGAGCTTTAAAGCTCCACCAATCAAATAAGCAGTTTGAAGCTTATTTAAGTGTGAAATATGTTTAAAATTATTCTTTTAGCCTTGTTAGGCTATTTTTATTTTGAATAAAAATATTTTTTATTAAGTTTAAAAAATTTTAGCTTGCCAACAATTTTTGAAAAAATGGTCCATAACATTACTCCCAGTATATTTATAAAATTAGTACAAAGATAGGGCGATGCTCTGGAAATTGCTAGAGTTTCAAAAAGCGGAGCTTGAATTAGGAGCTCGAAGTTTCGGAAAACAACACTAGCGGCGGGTTGAGGGTCGATGGAGCCAACGGAATTCGGAGCCGAAAATAAAAATCACTAAAACCTATACCTAAGCCCAAGCGAAGCCTTAAAAAAGGTCCAAAAATTTTTCGACAGCTCCAAGTTCCGTACTTGCAGCTCTAAAGACCCCGTACTCTAGCGGTGTTTCATATTCATACCATATTAATAAAAACTTATTTTTGTTCTTAGAGAAAGGCAACAAAAATTATTATAATTTGTTGAAAGAAAGATTGAAGAAAAAGAAGAGATATATAATTATTTTAAAAAAATCATATTACCAATCGTATAGTTTTTTATAATACAAGGAGAGAGAGGAGGAAGAGATTTAATATAATAGATTTAATATATTTATAAATGACGTATTAATTAACAAAACTACCAGCGAACGGACCCGGCGGGCCCCTTTTGCCCTTTCATTTCTACTTAGATTCTTTTAGGCGATATTTAAACCTATTAAAGTTGTTTTTCATTTTTTTTATAAAGATATTGATTGCAAAAGCTAATTTTTTGACAAATGAAACTAAGGAAATAAATAATTATCAAATTAACTTTTTGAAAATCTGCCCTTTGTGGATTTTTAAGTTTTAACAATAAATATTTTTAAGCGACTCATTTCGTATCATTTATCAAAATATTTTTTCTATTTGTATTAATTTTATTACTATTATTTTTATTACTATTTCTATTACTATTACTTTTTCTTATTACTACTATTAATATTACTATTAATATTATTACTATTTCTATTACTTTTACTTGTACTTTTACTGTTCTTAATATACTATTATTGTTGTTCGTTTCCATTAAATTTTGCACTGCAAAAAGTCTGTGGTAAAATGACCTTTGACAATAAATAACATTCTTATAAAACGACCATTGAGTAACTTGACATTTGCACTAGTTGTTCATCAATAAAATTAGCATGTTTTTAGGTTTCGATAAGGCTTTGGTAAAATTATAACAAAGGTCAATTAATCTAAATTTCAAATTACCCGACGGTCTGTACCAGAAGGACATATTTGTGAAAAAGTCAAATGTTTAAGGAATTTTACGCTGGTTAAATTATGTCGAGCTATTATAATTACTAGAAAGGCGAGGGCCCTACGGGCCCTCTCCTTTCTAGTTTTGTATATCGATGTTGGATATAATTAAAATTAATATCCACATTAATAATAGTACCAGAAACGTTTTGAAACATAAAGCAAAGAAATTTACTATTTATTAAATCGTTTAAACTGCAGCTCTTCAATCGTTTTGAAAACTGACCCACTTGAGTTCTTAATTTCCGCAAATTCAAAAATGATCAGAAAATTTAGAACATTATAAAATGAATTAGATAAATTAATTGATTTTTTAAAAATTGAGAACAAGGGGAGTTTTTTAAAAATCGGTTTCACCAGCAAAAATGAGTGATCACACACCTTTCTTATCATTTTAAAAATTGCACTTTTCAAAATCTTTCAGTATCTTAACGCAAAATAAATAATATGATCTTTCAGGGTGATTTATTGAATAAGAACTTTGCTTTTACAATTTAAAAAACATCGCGTTTTTGATTAGTCTTTTATTATGCACGTGTGCAACCCACTAAAAAAATCCCCCCATTCTTAGCTTTCTAAAAAGCTCTTTACAAGTTTCACAAATAAAAAAAATCAATGCAAAAAAGATTTAGCTTGTTTAAAGAGGATAAATCAAATTTTTTTATTTTAAATCAAAATAAAAATTTAACTTTAAAGAGTACACAAGAATGCATACAACTGTATTCCAAATTATCTTTAACTTAAGATGGTAAAATTTTAAAAATCTTTTGTCTATTTTATTTCGTCTAATTTAATCAAAAATATATAATATACCGAAAAATGTGCAACTCCTATATAAAAAAATACGGAAAAGTAGGCCATTATAATAAGCCTCTCCATTTAAATGACACTCTCTACTATAATGGCATAGTAGCCATTTTAATTCGGCGAGTTAAAATGGAGAGGAAGCTAGTATAATAGCCAGTTATTGATTTAATTTCACTTCATATATACTCACAAGTGTAATACTGTCGGGGCCGCAGGAGTTTCTGCGTGTCGGACAGTATTAAACTAATATGGGAAAACTCGTGCGGCCCCGACAGTATTACACTTTTTTTTATCGCGTTTTGTTTACGCATTTTTTACACGCGTGCGCAATT
>JASAMX010032705.1:0-27025 GCA_030248175.1 Microlaimidae sp. YZB2_3
TTCTACCCCGGCCCCGGCCCCGGCCCCGGCATCAGCAATAATTCTGCCCCGGTCGATCCCTAGAGACGTGTCCTAATTATGGTCCCCTTTATAGGTTAAGTACTTCGTAAAATAGCTTTATTTGTCAAATTACAATTTGACATTGATATTTATATTATTAAAACACTATTATTCTTAATTTTAACATAGTTAAAAGAGCATTAAAACACAAAAATCACAATAAAATATATAAATACAAACAAAATAATATTACAAAAACAATTGAAAGATATGTTCCTTTTAAAATTGATGCAATATGAAAAAAACAAAAGTTAGACGTCTTATTATTAAAAAAGTTAAATAAAAATAAATATTTTATAAACTGGTTTTCTAAGCACTTTCTTTTTTTTGGAAACATAAAAATTTGTTGACATTGCTTTTCATCTTTCCACGCAGTTTTTTCACATAATTCTTTAATATTTTTTTCAAAATTACATTTTGCCAATTGTCTGTCAAAAACTATTTAATAAAATCGAACTTCAAAAAACACCACTATTTTTACTGACAATTATTGGTGTACTTATAATTTTTGCTGTATATTCGTGTTTAATACATGCTTTCAGCACCTATACAGTAAATTCTTAATCTTACTCTTAGACCATATAATTTTTTCAGGAGTCAAATCCATCCCGTTTGGCATTATGAATTAACACAGCAATTAACACGATATTTTTAGTCTCAGTTAAATTCCCAACCTCTGTGAACTCTGACGTGACGGATGAATTTTGCAAATTTTGACGTGATATGACGTGACGTGTATTGATGAGCAAAATAAACAAATGAGCCATACATGCTCCTCCGATAATGTACAACCGTTACTTATTGCAAGTTTACTGGCTTTTAAACATTAATTCTCAGTTTAAATCATAGAATTTACTTTTATAAAAGTATATGCTATGTTTTAATCTTTTATAAAAGGTTAAAAATAACAAGGTAAATGAATTATCGTATATAAAAAACATATTTATTTACATGTTTACATGTAAAACATATTACATATTTTAAATAGAAGAATAATAACAAACTAGCCCTGAAAACTGCTTTATAAAAAATTGCAGAAAAAGGATTATTTTAAAAAATGTAAACTATAAAAGCAACAAAAACCTGGGCCAAGGGCAATGGACTATTTCGACATAAGACGTTTTACACAGTAAAATTCCAGTACACTTTAAGCTGAAAGTTGACAATAAAATAATATTTATATGAAAACTTCTATTAATTTTGCAGTGTAAAATTATGTGTAAAAACTAAATTCAAAATATAAATCTGATTGGATTTAAAATAATGTAGTTATTAATGTTTATTTTGTAAAAATACGAACATAAAAAATAAAATTACGATCATAATGTACGATTGCCTATATAAGTAGGATTTTACACAAATATCAGCAGATCATTTGTGGTCTTGTGGTTAAGGCGGACGGCCTAAACCACTAGAGGCCGGGAGTTCGAACCTTGATAAAGCCTTATTTTTTAACCGTGACGTATAAATTATAATTAGTTTTTTTTTCTTTTTGTGTTAGATAGAAAATAGCTGCATAATACTTACGTAGTGTCTTTTTTAAAAATATTTTTCGGAAGATTATTTACGTAAAAAAATTCGCAACAAATGCAAAACAATAATTTCTTAGAGGATCCTAATTTTATTTTTGTTTTTATGTTCGCATTTTTAAAAAATTAAATTTTAATAAATACATTATTACAAATCGAATCAGTTTTATATTTTGCATTTATTTTTACACATAATTTTACACTACAAAATTAATAGAAATTTTCATTTAATTATTATTTTAATTTTAACTTTCGGCTTAAAGTTTATTGGAATTTCACTGTGTAAAACGCCTTATCTCGAAATAGTCTATTAAAAGCGATGGGTTTCACTGTTCAAACATCAAAGAAATTAAAAATTTTCAAACAAAATCGTGTTTCATATTGGAAAATAAATGCTATGTTTTAATTATGAATCCAAATTAATCAAACTTTAAACAAAAAAGCCAACACCTAAAGTGATTATAGGCAAATCAAACACACCTGACCTCGATGATATGCTATACTGAATCGACTATTTAAAAATAAAATGATTTAGAATTTTCAGCAAAAAACAATTTAATATTAAAAACTAAATACCATATTTTAACAATTATTTATGAAATCACTTGGAATAAAAATGCAATTTTTTAAATAGCTAAAATTGACTAAAGCTAAACTTCTCCAGGCTGAAATTAAGGGGGTAACCGCTCTCCGCCAGGAAGAAATAAACAATAAACGCGTGAGCAATAAAAATTATGGGCGGTTATGTAACCAATTATTATTAGTTGCTTCATGTGTTTCTCTGCACGGGATATTTTCCTAAAGAATGATGACGTGAATAATGACGCAATAATACCTTTAAAACGAATATCGACCAAAACTCAAAAACAAAAATATCCTTTGTATATTAAAAAGTTGCAAAATAAAAAGAAACGTCTATAGCGTAGACATAAAAATTGTAATAACAAATTAGAGTATAAGAAGGTTTGTGAACAATATAAACAAACAGTTAAATACTTTCATACAAATTTAGAAAATAAATTTAGATTCAGGAAATATAAATAGTTTAAACCAATTTGTAAATAGTAAAATAAAAACAAAAATAAATATCCCGCCCTTCAGAAAAGATACTTTCGCCAAAAGTGATTTAGAAAAAGCAGAACTGTTGGCAAAATACTTCAATTCTGTTCTTACTAAAGATAATGGGAATTTCCCTGTTTTTAATCCTCCACATTCAGAAAATAAACTTGAACACATGCTTTTTACTAAAAAAGACATACTAAAAGTTATAAAAAAATGCCTAATAAATTATCCAAAACACCAGACTGCTTTTCTTTTTTATTTCTCAAACTGATTAGAGTAGGAATCGTTGAACATCTTACATTACTATTTCAAAAATTATTTGGCTCCGGATCATTACTGCACGATTGAAAAACTGCGTTAGTAATGCCGCTATTTAAAAAAGGTTCTGAAAATGATAAAAATAATTACCGGTTAATGTCATTAACTTCGTTTATTTGTAAATTGATGGAAAGATTGGTAAAAGATGTGTTTTTTACCTTTTTTGCTAATATTTTGTCAAGGTGTCAACACGGCTTTAAGGCTAAAAGCTCAACTTTAATCCAACTTTTAGAAACATTGAATGATTGGACTAAAGCATTAAATAATAAAAAAGTTATAGATGTGGTATATCTAGATTTTGCGAGGGTTTTTGATTCTGTGTCTCATGAAACACTTTTGTATAAGCTCAATAAACTAGGAGTAACTGGTAGATTCCTTTAATAGATAAGTTCGTCCTTAACTGGTAGAGATTTAAACGTAACACTTATTCATATTCATATTCATCAATAACACTGAATCTGAATCTTACTCTGTAACAAGTTCTGTTCCGCAGGGTTCTGTTTTAGGGCTTTTTTATTCCTGATATATATTAACGATTTACCCGATTGTGTGAAATTTTTAGAGATTAAGTTATTTGCCTATGACGCTAAGGTTTTCACCAGCTTCTAAGTTGATGACTATGATGAAAAAACTTCAAAACTACAGGAAGATTTAGATAGAATTTCAGGTTGGTCTGAGCAGTGGCAGTTACTGTTGGCCGAACAGAAATGTGAAATGTTTCATATAGGAACAAAAATTAGAGATAAAAAATTTGGTTATTCCCTTTGCAGCAAAATTCTTTCAAAATCCGCTTTAGTAAAAGATCTAGGAGTTCATGTATTAGAAAACCTTAAATTTTCAGATCATTGTCAAATAGTATCAAAGAAAGCGTTAAGGACTTCTTCGTTAATTTTAAGAAGTTTTCAGTCAAACTCATTACAGAATTTTCTGCGCGCATACAAAATCTACCTACGTGAGACCCCAGTTGGATATGCAAGTATAGTATGGAGCCCATATCTACAGCGTGATATTGCTGTCTTAGAAAGAGTTCAACGAGTTTTACAAGAAGATTGTTTAACCGATGTCAAATGCCAAGTATAAATCATAGTGAAAGATTGGAAATTCTAAAATTACCCAGATTTTTAGATCGTCGCAAGATTTTTGATCTTTGTGAATGTTATAAAATTATTAATGGAAAAACAAATTTAATAATCACAAATTTTTTTACTCTAAATAATAATGTAACTAGAGGTCATTCACAAAAAATTAAAGCTAAAAAAATTATACTCAAGAAAAAAAATTTTTTTGCAACAGAGTAATATTAAACTGGAATAATTTGTTTGAAAATTAAATCTCAGCTGCTTCTATATTTGCGTTTAAAAAAATTCCTACTAATGAATGACTCACACTAGTGCTTAATTAAGCCTTTGAGTCATTTTCTAGTAAGCTCAAGTCTTTGTTTTAACAAACATTCAGCCGTCATCCGCTCGCATAAAGGTTAAAAAAAGTTAATAATTGTGTTAGTATCTTTTATTTTTGTTTGATTAAAATTGTTGTGATATTGTTTTACTAGAATAAACAATTTGATTTGATTTGATTTAAACGAGTGGTTACTTTAGCACTCATCTATTTTCACCCTGATAAAATTTATCTTTAGTGTTGTATATTTTGTCAAAATGCGGGAATTAAATAAAAATATTGGTTCTAATTCGTTTAAAAAAACTTTACAATTTTAATTGGTCCGCTTATGTCTTCTACACTAACTTACGAGGTTATCCAGCCATAGTTCAACGATATTTTTTGTATATTATTAAAAAAACGCAAGTTAAAAGATATTCAGCGTTTCAGTTCGTTTATTTTACACATAACCGCACAATGTTAATAAGTATTCACTTGTCTTTATTTAGTTTTATGACTTTAAAAATAGTTAATTCGTCTTTAAGTATAAATTGATTAAATAAATAAAAATTATACAATGATATTTACAAAATTTTAGACAAGGTATATTTGGTCGGACTGGGTCCGTCTGGTTTGATGGACCGAGTCCACTTTTTAGACCGCGTCAAATATTTTAATATTGTCAATTTTTGGCCGTCATAATTAATTTGTAACTATTTTTTATAACCCAGTTCAATTAGACCTGGAATAAAGTTTTATGAAGACAAGTGATAGGTTCAATTGTAAAAAGTTCAATTTTGACGATGAACCTTCAGTATTTTGAATGATCTTCCAACAAAAACAGCAACTCGAGGTTTTTTTTATTATTTTGAAAAATTCCAACTTTAATAAAATATTAAAAAAAGAATTTTCAACGAACTTTTTGTGCTTCAAATTTTTTTTACTTGCCTCTTTGTCATTATGTTGTATTTTATTAACAAAATAAACTATGATCTGATTAAATCCAAATTAAAAAAATCATGCTTAGAAACCAAAATTTTTAATATAAAGAACAAATATATAAGAAATATAACATCTGAAAACATAAACAAATTCATAAAAGATCAACAAGTGGTTATGAAACTATAAAACTAGAATTCTTTTAATAAACTTTTTATTAACACACTGGTTGTATAACCGGATTTTTTTCATCATAGATCAGTTCAGCCTAATGAAACGATCTTAAGAAAACTCGTCACAAAACAAAATTTCCATTAATTTTTACTAACCGCAATGGTTAATAACTGTCCAAGAGGAAGAAAGACCTTTTTGTTTGGTGAGTCATAAAATTAAAAGTAATATTTGCAGTAATTACAAATATATTTACAAAAATTATGAAGTTTGTTTATGCAAAGAAATACACTATTCCGACAAACGGTAATTTACACAGAAGAGCTTCCATAAACATTCTAATAAAAACTTAAAATAGAAAAGGAAAATTTGGCGAAAATTTTTCTTGCCGTAACTATCTATCATAGTGAAAAAAAGATTAATACAAAATTAAATTTTGGTAGGATTTTTATAACTGATGTTATTATAATTTGGTATAAACATCAAAGCTAAATTGTCATGCCGAAAAACAATTTAGAGTCGATGGAGCCGAGGGATATTGGACTTGTGTCAAAAAGTTAGTGGAGGAACTTTGAGCCGTAATTGTGGAACCGTTTAACTAAGCCTAAGCCAAACATAAACCAAGTCCAAACCAATTTTTTTCTAAAAGTGCTCCAAGTTTTTAAAACTTTGTGATGGCTCTTAATTCTCTGCTTGTGGCTCAAAAGATACCGTACCTGAAAAACGGCAGTAAAACGAAAAAAGAGGCATCGTTTTTCTTTGTTTAAACTTTGTGCCAAAAAATAATGTAGTAGGAAATTTTAAAAACTTCTTTGATACAAAAAAAGATCGTTTTATATAAACCTACAATTTTCTTTACTTTTTACTTTATGATCAATGTTGTGTGGTTGATTCAACTTTTTCCTCCGTCTTTTTTGTGCGTTATTTTCATCGAATTTGATCTTTAAACGGAAAAACATACAAAAATTCTTTAAAATATATATATGCGGTACTTCTCTTTAATTTTTGAACTTTAATTTCACTACAATTATTGCTTAACAACAGGCTAAATAGAATTTTTAAAAAAGAAGTGTCAAAGTTCAATCAAAACTTAGAAAACAAAGTACTAAATTCTAAAGATAAAAATAGTATTTTTAAATATGTAAAAACCGAAGAAATTCCAAATTCTATTCCGCCTTTGAAATCAGCTGATGGTACTTTAGTTACTGATCCCAAAAAACAATGCGAAATTTTGAACAAGTGTTTTTCTGATAATTTTACCCCAGATAATTTGTCAAGTCCGTCATTAAAGTCTGTTACAACCAAAACACTTTCAGATATTAATTTTAATCCAGAAATAGTTCTTAAAGCACTGAAAAAACAAAAGAATAAACTAAGCCGTACACCAGACAATATTCCTTCAATTGTGTTCAAAAAACTAGCGTTTTCACCTTCTAAACCTTTAACAACAATTTTTAAAGTATCATTTGAAACTAATGAGTTACCATCTTCTTGGCTAATTGCGGAAGTTATTGCTCTTTACAAAAAAGGTTGCCCAAGTAATCCGCTTAATTACCGACCCATTTCTCTTACATGTATTTCATGTAAAATAATAGAATCCTGCATTTATGATCAGCTTTTTTTCTATTTAAAAAGTCAAAATTTAATAAGTAAAGAGCAACATGGGTTTTTGCGGAAAAGATCAACCTGTTCTCAATTACTTGAGTCGGTAAATGACTGGATTCAAGCTATTAACAAAGGTTTTGTTGTAGATATAATATATATTGATCTTAGTCAAGCAAACTAAAATCGTATGGGATATCTGGAAATCTATTGAGTTGGATTTCAGCTTTTTTAACAAATAAAAAGTAAAAGTTGTATTGGGGAACTTTAGTTCTACCGAAATAAATGTGATTTCAGGCGTCCCTCAAGGTTCGGTGCTAGGACCCTTACTATTTATCTTATTTATAAATGATCTTCCTAGTGAATTATCTGACGTCACCTGCAAATTATTCGCAGATGACGTCAAAATTTACGAAGCTAGATCCAAAACGGACATGAATTCTAAATTACAGTGTGCAATTAATGCTTTGATTTTGTGGGCTACTACGTGGCAGCTAAAAATTGCTGTTAATAAATGTGGATTAATACACATTGGCAATAAAAACCCTAATTATCCTGTTTTTGTTGCCAATGAAAAACTAAAGTCAAATAGCGATTTAAAAGACTTAGGCATTTTAGTATCTAAAACCCTAAAGTTTTCTGAGCATTGTTGTTTTATTGCGAAAAAAGCATTTTCAGTTTTAAATATGATTTTTTGTTGTTTTCAAACAAAAAACTTAAACGCATATCTGACGGCATACAAATTTTTCGTGCGTCCTATTTTTGAGTACTCTTCGCAAGTTTGGTCATCATACTTGTGTAAAGATATTGATTTAATTGAAAACGTACAACGTAGTTTTACACGAAGAATTTTTGCACGTTTCGATCTTCCTTCTAAGGCTAGTTATATCACTCGAATGAAAATTTTAGGACTTGACCCATTAGAAACTCGTAGAATACGTTTTGATTTATGTACTTGCTTTAGTATAATTAATAAACAAGTGGACCTAAAATTTTCAAAATTTTATAAATGGGCTAATTTTCTGGAAAAAAATGATCATAATAAAAAATTATATTCAACATTTGTAAAAAATGATTTAATGTTAAACTCATTTGCTTCTCGCTCCGCAAAATACTGGAACTCCTTACCAAAAAGTGTAACTGAAGCTAAGACGCTAACTCAGTTTAAACAAAAAATTAATAGTTTTAACTTCAATAACCACACAAAGTTTAACCGACACATGTTAGAAGCCTTTTAGGCTCTTTTGTGTTTCTCTCCTTTATTCAATGACCAATATCATTAAAATAGCCCTTTCAAATTTCATTTATGTGTATGTTTTTCTTTTAAATGTTTTGTGTCAATAATTGTATTGTAAATGTAAATAACATTGTATTGACTCATTATCCTTATGCATTGATATACATTTCTTTATATAGTACCAACTATTAATACAGAAAGAGTGCTTATGTTGCCGTATGTAGGTTTGTTGAATAAAGTATTCTATTCTATTCTATTCTATTCTATTCTATTCTACAATCCGCACTAACATATGGAACAAAAACTTTGATCACAGTTAAAATGGGAGAGAGAAACGATGCTTCACAAATCGCTACGGGGTTTTCAGAGCCACAAGCAGGAAATTTAAAACTATCGGAAATTTTTGCGAACTTTGAGCCAGGAACAATGAGAACTTGGAGCCCTTAAGAAAGAATTGGTTATATTTAGGCTTCGTTTAGCCTTAGGTAAACGTTTAAGCGATTTTTACTTTCGGCTCCAATTTTCCAACTTACGGCTCCACGTTCCCCCCTTATAATTCCACATTCCCTATTTTTGGTTCCAACTTCCCTCAGCCCAATCCACCTTAAATCAACACGACGGTATTTTTTGAAATTTAGTGTTTTTTAAACATTTAATCGTAAATTAACTTATCTTTTTCACAAAAAAATTATTGAAAAATATGCTTTAACGTTAGCACACCGTTTTGTTTGTTTTTTTGCCATCTAAGAATATTTGATAAAATGGTTTGCGGTATATAAAGCTGTTTTAAAAAAATGTTCGTTCGTAGTTAAGTGAAAATCAAAACTGCACAATTCTAATTGGTGCTCTACGAGTTCAGTCTGAAATAATTTAACCATATAACAATAAGAAGAAGATGACATTTGTTATATAGAAATTAATGCATAAATTAGTATGAGTTTTTAATATTAGCTACTGCTAAATATCTGAATATACACTATCGATGTTTCTTGGAGCTTCACTTTTAAGAGCTCCAGAACTCCGCCTTTATTTCTTTTAATTTCATGAATAATTGAAGAGTAATACCATAGATTATTTTGTCAAAATTTTTGTACGCTAATATTTTCCCAAAACTCATTTAAAACAAAAAATCAGTACTTAAAATACATATAAAGTAATTTTAAATGTATGTCAAGGCTAAGTAAGCTTTAAATCGCTTATTTAAGGTAAAACACCACAGTTAGATTTCGACGACAGATCTTTTCTAATTAATTTTTAGGAAAGTAATTTTACCTGCTGATCCAATTTTTGACATCATTTTTCTAAAAAAAAATCGTCATCGTACACAATCATCAAATGAAACGAATAAAGTACATGTCAAAAATACAATATTATAGAATAAAATTCAATGCCGAAAAAATTTTATTTTTTATTTCCGATTTAAGCGTATCTCGAATAATAAGCACTTTTTTCAAATAAAAAAAAAAGAATTTAATTTTACGATGTTAAATAAAATCGTCCTGGAGAGACTTGATCCTACAGTTCGAATATTCCTATTGCGACGCTATAACCAATCGGCCACTGGTCCGGCCGCCAATGTTTGGTAAAAGCGATTTTTAAATAAGACGGTTCAGTGTGTAGTTTCTCAGCGTTTAATCAAAAAAATTTAAATAAAGAAGAAAAAAAAGTTATTAGTACAGATTTTAATGAAAGTTTGAAAATAGTTAGCTACAAGTCGGAACATTACTTTGGATTGTATTTAAGGGAAAAACTAATTCAGAATTTTTATTGGTATTTTTTAGAAAAATATCGATTTTTTTCAATTTTCTTTAAATTATGAATTAAGTTTTACTCCAAACCACATTTAAAAGTTGACCCCTATTTCCCATTAACTTTCCATAAAATTGCAAGCAAGAACTAAACTAATAAATTGTTTTAAATGACTAAAAACTGTTTTTTGAGCTTTAAATTAATAGAACTATATCTTAAAATAGAACAATAGGCAAGCAATAAAAATAATACCGTTGAATAAATCATAATCTCGGCTCTTGATCGCACTATACTTTTGTTAGACAAAAAACAATATCTAAGTTGACATTTAACTTTCAGTAAAAATCGTCATAACTGTGGTGTTCTACCTTAAGGAGCGGAGTTCCGGAACTCTCTCAGCTTTAAATGCCGGAGCTCAGGAGCATAATATTGGAGGGTAAAATTATCACTAATATAAATAACTGGTGTCGCTATAATGTCCTTATTTTCCTACTTTTATTTGACTATTCTGTTAGAAACATTTAAAATCGTTTTCCAGTTAGCTATATTATATTATTTCAAAAAGCTGCTTTTTCTGCTTAAAAACAAATTCTAAAAGGCTTAATAGCAATTAGTTAAGTTGCGTTAAGAAGCTATAGCTGTCAATGTAGCCCTCCCGTGAGGTGGTGCTCTTAAAGGCTTTGGATTTCAATTCTCCAAAAAAATTTATTTATTTATTTAGGATTTAGTTTAACTGCGGAAAATGATCGGCTATCTTATTCCTAATTATATTACCTTGTCATTTAGCCGTTTTGATAGCTTTTATGAAGTATAAAAGCTGCGTATCTGTTCAAACCAAAATTAAAGTTAGAGAAGTAAAGCTTTTAGTTTTAACCCAAATATTTTTGTATACAAAATTGATGTTAAATGAAATTAAAAAGAAAAACAACGTTTATTAACCAGTAGGCGAGTGGCAAATACGCGAACATTATTTTGTGTTAGAAAAGATTGGTTATAACGTTTTTACAAAAATACGTGCAGTGATGAACTCTAATATAATTATTTCAAAATTTTAAACAGAGACCTATACGTTTTTGAAAAATGATCACTCATTTTTGTTTTCCAGACGCCATGTTTTTCTTATAAAGTTTGTTTGCCCTTTTATTTTAAACTGATTTTAAGCAATTTAAAATCTTTTGCAAGTTGAAACTGTCGTTATGTTTTATTAATCAAAGTGCGTTTGCAATTGTTTGAGAATTTTAATCGGCTAACTCGGTTTTACCCGACTAATTTTACTCGACTTGACAACTAGTCTAAGCCTACGTGCTCCTAAGCCTAAGCGCAGTCTAAAAAAACCTAAAATTTGTCAATTAACTGCGCGGAGAAAGTGTAACTTCCAAAAAAAATGACGCCGAATAAATCGAGTTTTTAATAAAAAGAATGCGAAACAATTTGTTTTTTTTAGCTTTTTTGGCTGAAAAATGAGCGATACATGACTTAAACCTTTAATCTCCAGCCTCAGTATGTTATTGACTGACGTCTTGCGTTACACCCTCGCTCGCCAGCTTTACAATAGAATTCATAAGGCATCGTAATTTTGAAATATCTTTCCAACAGGAGTTTTTACACCTCCCCACTAAGATTGAAGCGCGCAGCCTTCCAATCTGAAAACCATATATGTAAGGTCGAAACCACACACCCACCAATAGTCCAAGGCGTCATATTTTCAAAACATCTTTACAACCGTAGCTGCTACGAAATCATAGCTTTTTTAGGCTTTGCTTAGACTAAAGAACACGCAGGATTAGGTTTTGGCAAACGCTGTCGAATAAAACAGAGTTAACATTTTAATCATACATTTCATATAACTCAATGGATTTTTAACTGGACTTACCATTCTATACACCGGACTATTTAATGCAAACTATTTTATATGCAAGACATAATTAAACTTAATTTTATTTTTTTAAATTTATCATCAATCCTGAATTGATTACAGTAGATTTGATAACAAAGTTTTAAAAAACACTACTTTTTTTAACAAAATTTACGGTACGATTCGTAAAACTTGTAGTCGTGGTTCTACTGGAACGTTTTTTACGCAGTCCGGTTTATGATTTTTGGTCCCAGTTTTGGTTTGGAGAATGGACTGCGTCAGTTTTTTTGCCAAGTTTTTGGACCCATTCCACTTTCCCGGTGACCTTTCCGATGTTCAAACAGGACTTGGGACAAAAATCAGAGACGGGTCTGAGTAAAAAAACTGTCCCAATCCTATATAGATTGGGTCCGTAAGTTTTATTAACCATCGTTGATTCAATTCATTTGTTTATATTTTTTGAAAAAACCATAAAAATAAAAAAAATGTTAAGAAATATGTTTTTAAAAATAAAATTATGAAAAAACTTAATTGTTTCCGATTACTTTGACGAAGAAGCACGTCTTAAACGTGATTTGAGAATGCGCCAGCTCTACTCAATTTAATTAAATTTTTAGAGTTTAACCGGTTCGGTCCGTTTCCGTACACAGAAAAGCAAGGAGCAATTTACGTTCCGCGTCAGAGACGCGATAATAATTGAAAAATTAAAAAATAGACGCAAATATAATATAGCATTGAAATTGTTGGATTGTTGCATGGTGTTTTAGAGACAGAAATAGTAGCAGCCAGGTACAAGTCCCATACGTGTACCAATTATCGATTTGATCAATCCAAAAGTAAAATACACGTGTAAAACAGCTTAATACTATAAATCTATAAACCTCGTGTTTGGGGTTATTTTTGGCATTTAAATCTTACGTAAAAAGATATGACCCAATTTATGCCCAAGAATGGTCTATTTTTGGCATGAAAATTTACATTGTTAAGAAAATGTTTTTTTGGTAAACAAATAAATAAATTAAAACTATATTTTTGCTAAAATTGCTATATTGCTAAAAGTCTGGAAAAATCAAAAACATATAAAAAAATTAAATATTTGATAGTCACATGGGCCACCAAAACATGGACAACGATTTTGCACTTGGCTTTAAAAGCTTTATTTAAATTTAAACTTAGTTTAGCCTAATTTTAGTTATCCTAAGCCTAAGCGAAACCTAATAATCAAACTAAATTGTTTTTTGACATATTTTTGTTTGATTTTGGGTTTTTGAAGAATTCTAATTTTTTTCAAAACTGAAATTTAACACGTTTTACGACGGTTGCGATACAAAATCAATGGGGACTAGAAAAATATTAAACTATATTTAAAGCCGCTAGAATCTAGGAAAAATTTTCCTCAGCAGTATAAATTGTACATGCCAAAAAGGAGCAATTTTTGGGCATAAATAGGGTCATAACTTTTTACTTAAGATTTATATCGCAAAAATAATCTCAAAAATAAGGTTTATGTGTCCAATTTAGAATATAAAGATGTTTTATATGTGTATTCTACTTTTAGATCGGTCAAACCAATAATTGGTACATGTATGGAACTTATACCATAGTAAAAATAGCTTTATTCTACTTTTTAACCTGATAAAACAAAGGCCTTTATCAGGAAATCGAAAAAATATATGTCTTATGAATTAAAAACACAATAAAATACGAGAAAAAAATTACAATATATAAAAATTATAAGTTTAAAACACGCGATTTAGAATTTAAATTTTTGTAATAAAAATTTATAGATATCCGGTACTAATTTACATATTTCGATACTACGAATAGTTAAAAAATCGTTGGTCAGCTAATAAGGACAATAGAGATTTTTTTTTAATATTTATATTACTGAAATATATAAATTTGTACCGGATTGCAAAAATTTAAACTGTAAAGCGCGTTTTTTAAAACTTATAATTTTTTATATATTTTAATATTTTTTCTCATGTCTAATTCATAAAATCATATACTTTTTAGATTTCCTGACGAAGGCATGTGTTTTATCAGGTTGGAACGTAGAATAAAGGTATTTTACTACTATTTCGGACTTTAAAACGACTTGTAACAATCCAATAATTTCAATATAAATCATCAACAACAAGACAGCCCTAAAACACTAAGTAATTATAACATAATATAGTATGTTTATATGTCAGTGTGATATAATATAACATTATTTATTCGCAAAACATAAGCAAAAAATGTTATGTCCAATAGTGGCACACATTATCAGAAGGGTTTCTATTACGAGCTTTACATGAAGAAAAGTAAAATGCACTTTCTTGCTTTGGAATTCTTTCATGTCTTGCAACCCAGGGGAGATGATGATTTTATTGACAGGTTATTTTGTTTTATTTTTTAGAATATTATATTGTGATATCAAGGAAAATTACCCGACTCAATGAAACAAGTGTGAACGGTTTTTTACCTAAAATAAGACTCGTGGTTGTGTGCGGAAAGAAAATAAAAAATATCTGTAACTGTAGTAAAAGCAAAAATATATAATACTATATATATATATATATTATATTAAGGAAAAATATGCCACTTAGTCTCAGAAGCAAAAAAATTTGGTGCCATTTTTTGAGCACTGCCATTAATTGTGTTGCGCATAAAATGGCAAAACAACTGCTCTTATTGAGGCATGTGTCGTGTAAATGGGCACTGCTCAAAATGTAGCAGTGTTTTTGCGCATATACTTGCATGCTAACTCGAACTCACTGCATTTTGAAGCACACTGCACTTTTTTGCATTTTATGCGCATATATGCGCATATACTGCACATAAAAAGCACAACCGCGGGAAACAAAAAACATAAACCCATTAAAAACAAAAAACTTAGTTTGCACACTGTACACAAAATAGAAACTTTTAGCATAGACATACAAAAATAAAATCCAATGCAATACATAAATAGATCTTTTTGTGTATTGCATTGGATTTTATTTTTGTATGTCTATACTAAAAGTTTGTATTTCGTGAACAGTGTGGAAATGAAATAATATTTTTTAGTGGGTTTATTTTTTTTGTTTTCCGCGGTTGTGCCATTTTATGTGCAGTATATGCGCATAAATTGCTAAAAAAGTGCAGTATGCTTCAAAATTCAGTGCGTTCGAGTTAGCATGCTAGGATATTCGCAAAAACACTGCTACATTTTGAGCAGTGCCCATTTACACGACACATGCCTCAATAAGAGCAGTTGTTTTGCTATTTTATGCGCACAACAATTAATGGCAGTGCTCAAAAAATGGCACCAAATTTTTTTCGCTTCTGAGACCGAGTGGCATATTTTTCCTTTATATAATATAGTATTATATATTTTTGGTAAAAGTGTTGTTTTAGCTTAAATTAAAAGATGTGGATTAGAGAAAAAAACGATGAATGCACCTCATTTTTACAGCGCAATAAAAAAATTCTTAAATCCTGAGGAGAAACTTCAAACTTTTTGTTTTATTGTGCTTCCTAATTATAGATTTCTTATTGAAGAGAACTTTGGAGTTTTGTAGTTAAAAGCATGATATTTGAAATCAGCGTCAAAGATGAATAATGTTCAGTAAATTACGTTATATTAATTTTTTTAATAAATTTCAAAAAAAAATATTTTGTCTTTGAGCTGTCTTCAAATATTTGATTGTAAATGTTAGTCCATGGAGTGCAACAATAATATGTTAAGGCAACATTTTTTCAAAATCAATAACAGACAAGCAAAACAAATAAATTATTACTTTTAACAATACTAAGAAATTATAAGTTTTCAAAAATATAGAGCTTATAAGTGCAATTAGTAAAAGAAAAAAATCGGGTGATGATGCGACGTGTAGCCCGTAAGTAGATAAACAAATAAGGCTGAAGATAACGGGTTGGTTACGGGTAACATATAAGGCTGAAGATTACGGGAAGGCTAAAGTACTGCAACACCCGTTTTTTAGTCAAAAAGTTTAAAAAAAACTGATGGTTTTGTATTCTTTCTGTCAAAAATTGAATTTATCTGGCTTTTATATTTAGACGTCCTATAGTTATTGCAGTTTTAAACGTTTTGAAGCTCATTTAGGCTGAACTACTACTACACGGTTGTCGTTTTGGTAGTGTGTGCAATGCTAGTCACAGCGAAATTGTACGTGGGGAACCCTATGCAATGCTGGTTAGCCGAAGAGTTTACAGGGGAAAAGGCAGAATACATCGAAACCTTGTGTTGGTTGCAAAATACATATTGGATACCCCTTCACAAAAATATACCAGATGATATTGAAACCAGAGAAGGTATATACAATGTATTTACACCAAAGGACTGTCCACTAAAATCGTGTTACGTTTGTTGTTATCCGTTGTGGCAAAGTTAATCTTTGAACTTTTTTTTTAAATTTTATTGAATTTTTTGTTTTAGTAAAATAAATTTATATTTTAATAATTTTTGGAATATTTATTAGGTAATAAAACCTTTTTTAAATAGACCGGCCCCAGAGTTTTGTTTTAAAAAAGTTATGACCATTCGATTTTAAAAACTTTTAAAAAACTAACTAACTAACTAACTAACTAACTAACTAACTAACTAACTAACTAACTAACTAACTACTAACTTTTAAAAAACTCTGAAAATCAAAATCTAAATTTTGCTTCCAAAAACCGCAAACCTTTCATTTTAATAAAAGATTCAATTTTTGGAAATATTTATAACGAAATAAAATGTGTTTAACATATATTAATTTATAAAATAGAACCCAGAATTTTTTCAAAGGATTAAACATTTGCGACTAATATAAAAATTTAAATGTCCGAGGCTACATGTATATACCGTGATTGTATACTGTTTGTTAAAATTCGTTAATGGTTATTGAAATGGTTATTGAATAAGTTATTTCGGTTTTGAAATATCTTTTTTTTATATCAATGTTAACTTACAAAATGGGAAAAGTTTGATAATTTTTTGTTCCGAGTGGTATTTTAAATTCAGTAAAAAAAATGAGACACTATGACTTAACATTGGAACTTTGATAATTAAAGTTGCATTTATGTTAGGACAAAAGTTTTTTTTATTTTAAACTTCTAAATTTCGTTAGAAAACCAATTTAAAAATCACCAACATCATATTAGTGTCAAAAAAATTTCAGCTTTTGTTTACCAATTACATATTACCAAGAATATATAAGAGAAGAATGTACCACTCAATACAAAAAATCGCACCCATCCATGCATCGGTTTGCCATAAATAAACCCCCCGGGGGGTTATGTACCCCCCGGGGGGTTATGTACCCCCCGGGGGGTTATGTACCCCCCCCCGGGGGTACATAACCCCCCCCCCCCGGGGGAGTATATAAACCCCCCGGGGGAGTCTATAAACCCCCCGGGGGAGCATATAAACCCCCCGGGGGGAGTATATAGACCCCCCGGGGGAGTATATAGACCCCCCGGGGAGTATATAGACCCCCAGGGGAGTATATAGACCCCCCGGAGGAGCATATAAACCCCCCCGGGGGTGTGTATATGCTCCCCCAAAATTTAAAAAAAAAATTTTTGTGGAAACGCGTCGCCGCGGCGCGGTTGTCTCGTTGATTGTAGAAACTGTATTTATTATGTAAAAATAGTGTTTGTAATAACTTTATTACAAAATAAACACTATTTTTACATAATAAATACAGTTTCTACAATCAACGAGACAACCGCGCAGCGGCGACGCGTTTCCACAAAAAAAATTTTTTTTATTATTTTGGGGGAGCATATACACTCCCCCGGGGGGGGGGGGTTTATATGCTCTTCGAGGGGGTCTATATACTCCATCGGGGGGTCTATATACTCCCCCGGGGGGTTTATATGCTCCCCCAGGGGGTTTATATCATACATGGGTACGGGGGGGGGGGGGGTGGGGGGGGGGGGTTGGGGGGGAGGGTTAACCCCCCCAAATTCTGAGAAGGGGGGTTTAACCCTCCCCCCCCTCACTCAAAAGTGGGGGGGGGGAGAAAAAGTTAACCCTCCCCAATTTTGGAAAAAGAAGGGGAAAAATGTCTTTAAAATTACTTCTAACTGCCTCCAAACTTAAGTTTCGAGGTCAAAATGAATGTTTTAAGCAATAAAAAGCTCAAAAATGCAATAAAAAGGGCTTTTTGACCTAAAATTCGTGTTTTTAACCTATTTTTCCTTCAAAATCAAAAAACGATATGGGTAAAATGCACTCCAGAAAAAAAAAACGATATGGGTATTTTGCGTTTCTCGGATTTTAACCCCCCCCCTAATTTGGGGTTTAACCCCCCCCCCCACTCCGGACCAACTTGCCCATGTATGGTCTATATACTCCCCCGGGGGGTTTATATGCTCCCCCGGGGGATTTATATACTCCCCGGGGGGTTTATATACTCCCCCGGGGGTTTATGTACCCCGGGGGGTACATAAACCCCCCGGGGGGTTTATTTATGGCAAACCGATGCACGGATGGGTGCGATTTTTTGTATTGAGTGGTACATTCTTCTCTTATATATTCTTGATATTATCAAGCAGCACATTTTTGTGCGTTGAAATTCTTTCAAAAAATACACGGCGTTCTTCAAGATTACGCCATTAAATTAAAAATAGGAAATTATCATGATAAGTTTTGTTTCATTTTAAGAATTTAGGTCTATTTTAATAAACAATTTTTTTCATTAACAAAAAATAATTTGGTTTTTTTTGTTTCTATCAGGACATTTTATTTTTATGATTTTAGAAAAATTCAGAATTACCTCTGCATTGTTTGGCTGTTTCTTTTGTTTGATTTTTTTTAATAAAAGTTTAGACCAACAGATCGGGTATTACCAATGGGTTCCTTTTATGCTGATGACCGAAGCACTGATGTTTTGCATCCCGATGATAATTTGGAGACTTCTAAATTGGCAGACTGGTAATGTTCAATTCTTACTCTTTTAGGATTTCACGATCTTGAAACTTGTTACAAGATTACAACTTACATCGCAACTTATCTAAATTTTAATCATAAGCAATATTAATATATAGCTAGACAAACCTTGAAGAATTTGATTGGAAAATAAGTTGATAGAAATTAGCGCAATCACGGCGGGAGTATTCTCAGTGACTTATGCTGAAATAAGCCAGTCTAAGTGCACTACCGTCTAGACTTGCTATGATTGAATCACTTCCGGCTGACCTTATAAATTTGCATGGAAGACATGATAAGACTAATTAAAATTGTGATGGTGTGACTTTAAAAGAAACAAAATGAAACGCAGAATTGATTTTTAAGCTCCGCGTTTGTACAAAACTTACAAAGTCAGTCGAATTTAGCCGTTGAAAAATTAACATTTCTATTAAACTCAAAAGCTGTCTAGAAGCGTCAAATCTAACAAGCAAAGGTTTTCGCAGTTTAGTTTTTAAAATTCGGAAACATATATTAATTTGAAACAAAGACTCTTTAATTTTTTTAAATATAATTCGATTTTGATTTGAAATTTGCTTTTGTCTGTGTTAATTTTATTTTTTTTAATTTTTTTATTTACAACAATATTATAAAAATTCAATAAACAAAAATGAAACGCGGATATTTCTGAATTTACAATTGAAAATAATTAAAATAAAGTTTTAACAAAAATTAAACAAAAAACGCTTAATTTTCGATGTTTAAAGGACTTTTTTAGTTTCAGTAATGTTTAATTAGCTATTCGAAATAATTTTAAATGGACTGCTTGGCGGTTTTTCAAACACAGAAATTGCTTATTTATGGAACGAAAATAAATAAAATTTGCAATTTCAAAATATTATCTAAATTTTTAGCGTGTTTAAAGTATGCCAAGTTATTTTTAATTAATTTTTTTAACGTGTTTTGGCAAAAAACCTTTCGTTTTTTTGATTTGACGCTACATGACATTTCGATTTAAACCCAAAGGCTGTTGGGAAGCACCAAATCTAACAAGCTTAATTTTGTAGCATAAAATCGGTAGATATTAATTTGAAATAATGACCTTTCAATTTTGCTGCTTTTTCTTAAAAAGATAAGTCGATTTGCGATTTGCTTTTGCAATAATATTTATTTTTTTTATTTTTTTATTTGCAATTTATATAAAAAGAATACGATAAACAATTATGAATTGTGGTTACTTTTTAGGAATTAAACAAAATTAAAAATAATTAATATATATTTTTTTAAAATAAAACAAACCGCGAATGATTTTTATTTTTAAAATAATTTTGTTAATTTCATTCATGTTTTTGTCCTTCCGAATAATTATAAATGGGTTGCTTGGCAGTTCTCTAAAATCAGAATTTGTATATTGAATAAGCGTTTTTTACTGTACGAGAGAGGGTACAAAAAGAAAAATTAAAATTACAAAAAATGATAATTTTCTTATTGATATAAACCTAAACTTAATTAAAATTGCTACACGATGATAGTTTTATCACGTTGAAGTGCTTTAAAATATCAGTTTGTGCTAAAAAAACTTGGCTTTTTTGATTAAACATCACAATAGTCATAAATGATAACTAAAATAGTATTTTCGTGAATAATGATTTCAAATTAGCAAAAATAAAGTTGAAATTTGTGCTTTGAAGCTAATTTCAAACCTACCTAGGTTTTTTAATGTTTTGATTTTAAAACTATTTAAAATTTAAAAATTAATTTTAAAAAGTCCATTTCAAAATTTTAAATAGAAGCATTTTCTGTAATTGAAACATTAAAAAAGTGGAAACCAAGCGCGCCAGCGGCGCCTTACCTACGGAGCGGCAAAAAACTAAAAATCCCCAAAAAATGCTTTTGTAATATTAAGAAGTATTTAAGAAATTTTGAAGGGAATGGGTTGAGATTTTGAACCAATAAATTTTTGAAATATTCAAAACCGTAAAATGTACGAGTCGCTCGCTGTTTTTCTATTTTTCCCCTACATATGATTAGCGCTAGTTGTCATTGTATCCTCTTTCTACACAAAAAATCCTTATTCAGAACTAGTCTATTTATGGGCTGAAATTGAGTTAAATTTTCAGTTTAAAAGTGCTATCAGAAATTTTATGCCGTTTGGAACACGCCAAATTATTTTAAAACAAAATAAAGGGGTTTTGGTGAAACACTTTCGTTTTTTATATTTGTCGCTACCATTTGGATACGCATTTGGGTTTTATAAATTCAAATAAAGCGTTTTAGCTTTAATTTTGAACGGGTTTTGTTAAAAATTTTATATTGCTTTGCTGTTAAATATTCGACTAAAAACTGCAAGTCGCCGAGATTAACTAGTTTTAATTTATCTAAAGTTAAAAACACTATAGCTGATAAATTTACATTTATGTGAAAGTAATTTTAACAAATTTTAAAATTGATTTGTTAAAAATCCAATGTCATTTTTTTATTCTTGTTTAAGTTTTTTAAAAAAACGGGTTATTTAATCATAATATTGTCCAAGTTGTTTTAGTTGAATAGATGGGCAAAACTGGGGGCAAAACTGGGGGGAAACATTCAAGACCCAAAAAATTTTATAATCAACGATTTTATCTTTTTGTCCTTAAAACATTTTTGCGAAAGAATATTGTAAAAAATTAATAGTTTAGCCATTTTCAGCATTTTTATACCATTATTATTGTTTTTAGTTATTTAAATCAAAATTTTCAAACTGAAAAAATTTTATGTTAACATTTTGTGAGATAAGGACAACACGTTAAAACTGAGTTTAACTAATTTTTTTTATTATCAAAACCAGATGTGTAGTGTCTATTATTCTGATTTTATTGCACAGTTTGAAAAAATTTTATGTTAACATTTTGTGAGATAAGGACAACACGTTAAAACTGAGTTTAACTAATTTTTTTTATTATCAAAACCAGATGTGTAGTGTCTATTATCTTGATTTTATTGCACAGTTTAAGTTTATTTTTTTTTAAAAGTCCGTTTCGTTTCGTGCAACATTATTTTAAAAAGTCCGTTTCGTTTCGTGCAACATTATTTTAAAAAGTCCGTTTCGTTTCGTGCAACATTAAAATATAGCTTTGGCAAAAAATTTAGTATATAACATATGACTTATATAAACAATATTATGATATCGATTCATGATATCATCATTTGATTTATTAAGCAAAATGAATCACGAAATACAGTATAAACCATGATAAAAAACCATGGTAAAATCCCAAAAATTTTATAATTAAAACATTTTTTGTAATGTCTAGTTAAAAACAACAAGGTATTTGTCCATGTTTTAATTAAAATTTGCTTTAAATTGGCAATATTACCTGAATTGTTAGTACATTTCGTTGTATGTTTCGGGATGTATTGCAATCAGGCGCTGTTTAAAAAACTTCTCTTAGTTATTGACACTTAAGGTATAAAACTAAAGGGAAACCCAACGTGGCTACAACAATTGTTCGTTGCATTAAAAAATGCCCTCCATTAAGTAACCATTCAAATTACGACACTCTGACGTCACTTTATCAGCCAATTAGATTCGATTGGATATCGAATATTTGTTTGATAAAGTGACGTCAGATTCTGGTGATATGAGTGGTTACTTAATGGGGGGTATTTTTTAATCCAAAGAACAAATGTTGCAGCCACGTTGGATTAACCTTTAAGCTACACTAAAGGCGCTTTACTTCACACGGGGGTGGTAGCTGAGAAGTGACGCACCGCACACATTGTTCGTTCACACAACGAAAATAATGACGATGTAATGATGTAAACGCGCGCGGAACTCGTCACTTGTGACTTTCCATTCCGGTGTGAACCAGCCCTAACAGGAAAAAAAACAAAACTCCCATAAATATGTTCATCGGTTAAATTTTTTGACAATTTTAAGCAAGTGGTAAAAAGCGTCAGTATTGCTTATTATCAAACTTTGCTTTTTTTCCGCCATTTGGGCATCATTTATCAACACTCAGACCTCTGACGCGCCTTATTCCTGCGTTTAAAACGCGGTAAAAATCAACGCGGTAAACTGTAACACAACTTTCAATTTATCATTATTAATTTAGTCAATTTCGTTCGATATTAATGAGCGGTTAAAAAAAGAACAAAAAAAAAACTTCACAAAAAACTTAATAATACTCCAAAGTGTACCAACCTGTAGTCCATAGGCCACAGAATTTTCGGATTTCAGGAAAGCGTTTAATAGAAAAAACTGAAGCACAACGTTAAGTGTGTAAAGAAATTTGACTAATACGTACAAAACAGTTACATAGCAGCCAGTGTATCTGGTGATATTCAACCTTGGACAGCAATTTCTGGTTTCTGACTTTTTTACCTTGTCCATAATTAGATTCTTTTTTCTGCTTTGCTAAAATAAAAAAAAAACAACAACAAAATTTATAAAAAGAGATCGCCAGCTCAGTATGTTCCCAACAAGTAGTTGAATTTATCAAATCGAAAATCTAATGCGTTAGAATTTTTGGAAAATTTGGGACCAGTGGCAAGCGAGAAAAATAATTTTATTTTTTTGTCCTTATGTTTATTAGAGAAATTATCTGCTTGAAAACATTGTTATAATGTTTTATTAAATCATTTTTAATGAGAAAAAAGCGAACATACACTCATACCTGCGTACGCATGCACGCATAGATGAATGCACATTTAAATTTTCTTCCTTATTCGAACTCAAGAAAGCAAAAAAAATTGTCTATTGATCTTTTTTCTCATTAAAATTATTGCTTTAAAAACAAAAAAAAGTATACGTACTTTTATTCCGGAATGAAGATCGAGCATGTTTTGAACAGACAACGCAATGGACTCAATTGTTTTTTCCCGTTCAGCTGAGTTTTTTTCGTGCAAAGATGCAGCGGTGCTAATGAGAATATGCAGATTTAACCCTAAAGTTAAAATATAAAGTGGTAATTCAAAGATATATGTGTTATATACATAGCAGATAAAGGCAAACTAAATTCGAACTGATAAAACAGATTTTCCTCAGGGTTTAAAGTTTTTACCTTAAAACATTGACTTACTTACCTTAAAACATTGACGAAGATCTGTTACATCATTTCGAATTTAGTTTGCCTTTATCTGCCATGTATTCAACACTCGTATTTTCAAATTATGACCTTAAAGGTTACCCAAAAGGATTTCGTGAACATAAAATGGTAAGGCTTAAAAATATTTTATTTATTATGGAGGTAAAATAGCAATACTGCGGTTGCCAATACAAAATTATTAGAATAAAACAAAAGTATAATGGATTAAACTATACTAAAAATAAATTCTATCAGAGTAAAAATAGATGAGTGGTAAAGTAACCACTCGTTCTTTGAGAAAATATCACGTGCAGAGAAACACATGACGCAACTAAATAATAATTGGTTACATAACCGCTGAAAACTTTTTATTAATTTTTCTCGGGTTTATTGTTTATTTCTTCCTGGCGGAGAGCGGTTACGCCCTTAGTTTCAGCCTGGAATACTTTAGCTTTAGAGAAAATGTTTTAAGCAGAAAATAAACGTTCTCAAAAGGCATGATATGAGTTTTTTTGCAACAATACAATAGCTCATACTAATAACAACTTGGACAATATTATGATTAAATAACCCGTTTTTTTAAAAAACTTAAACAAGAATAAAAAAATGACATTGGATTTTTAACAAATCAATTTTACAATTTGTTAAAATTACTTTCACATAAATGTAAATTTATCATCAGCTATAGTGTTTTTAACTTTAGATAAATTAAAACTAGTTAATCTCGGCGACTTGCAGTTTTTAGTCGAATATTTAACAGCAAAGCAATATAAAATTTTTAACAAAACCCGTTCAAAATTAAAGCTAAAATGCTTTATTTAAATTTATAAAACCCAAATGCGTATCCAAATGGTAGCGACAAATATAAAAAAAGAAAGTGTTTCACCAAAACCCCTTTATTTTGTTTTAAAATAATTTGGCGTGTTCCAAACGGCATAAAATTTCTGATTTAAAAGCACTTTTAAACTGAAAATTTAACTCAATTTCGGCCCATAAATAGACTAGTTCTGAATAAGGATTTTTTTGTGTAGAAATAGGATACAATGACAACTAGCGCTAATCATATGTAGGGGAAAAATAGAAAAACAGCGAGCGACTCGTACATTTTACGGTTTTGAATATTTCAAAAATTTATTGGTTCAAAATCTCAACCCCTTCCCTTCAAAATTTCTTAAATACTTCTTAATATTACAAAAGCATTTTTGGGGATTTTTAGTTTTTTGCCGCTCCGTAGGTAAGGCGCCGCTGGCGCGCTTGGTTTCCACTTTTTTAATGTTTCAATTACAGAAAATGCTTCTATTTAAAATTTTTAAATGGACTTGTTAAAATTAATTTTTAAATTTTAAATAGTTTTAAAATCAAAACCTTTAAAAAACCTAAGATAGGTTGATTTCACTTTCAAAGCACAAATTTCAACTTTATTTTTGCTAATTTGAAATCATTATTCACGAAAATACTATTTTAGTTATCATTTATGACTATTGTGATGTTTAATCAAAAAAGCCAAGTTTTTTTTAGCACAAACTGATATTTTAAAGCACTTCAACGTGATAAAACTATCATCGTGTAGCAATTTTAATAAAGTTTAGGTTTATATCAAAAAGAAAATTATCATTTTTTGTAATTTTAATTTTTCTTTGTGTAAGAAAATTAAGCGTTTTATGTTTAATTTTTGTTAAAACTTTATATAAATTATTTTAAATTGTAAAATCAGACATATCCGCGTTTCATTTTGTTTATTGAATTTTTATAATATTGTTGTAAATAAAAAAAATTAAAAAAAAAATAAAATTAACACAGACAAAAGCAAATTTCAAATCAAAATCGAATTATATTTAAAAAAATTAAAGAGCCATTATTTCAAATTAATATATGTATATTCGCCGATTTTAAAAACCACACTGCAAAAATCTTTGCTTGTTAGATTTGACGCTTCTAGACAGCCTTTAAGTTTAATAGAAATGTTAATTTTTCAACGGCTAAATTCGACTGACTTTGTAAGTTTTGTACAAACGCGGAGCTTAAAAATCAATTCTGCGTTTCATTTTGTTCCTTTTAAAGTCACACCATCACAATTTTTAATTAGTCTTATCATGTCTTTCATGCAAATTTATAAGGTCAGCCGGAAGTGATTCAATCGTGGCGAGTCTAAACGGTAGTGCACTTAGACTGGCTTATTTCAGCTAAGTCACTGAGAATACTCCCGCCGTGATTGCGCTAATTTCTATCAACTTATTTTTCCAATCAAATTCTTCAAGGTTTGTCTAGCTATATATTAATATTGCTTATGATTAAAATTTAGATCAACTGCAATGCTGCAAGTTGTAATCTTGTAACAAGTTTCAAGGTAGTGAAATCCTAAAAGAGTAAGAATTGAACATTACCAGTCTGCCAATTTAGAAGTCTCCAAATTATACATAGGGATGCAAAACATCAGTGCTAAAGGTCATCAGCATAAAAGGAACCCATTGGTAATACCCGATCTGTTGGTCTAAACTTTTATTAAAAAAAATCAAACAAAAGAAACAGCCAAACAATGCGGAGGTAATTCTCAAATTTTCTAAAATCATAAAAATAAAATGTCCTGATAGAAACAAAAAAAACCAAATTATTTTTTGCTAATGAAAAAAATTGTTTATTAAAATAGACCTAAATTCTTAAAATGAAACAAAACTTATCATGATAATTTCCTATTTTTAATTTAATGGCGTAATCTTGAAGAACGCCGTGTATTTTTTGAAAGAATTTCAACGCACAAAAATGTGCTGCTTGATAATATCAAGAATATATAAGAGAAGAATGTACCACTCAATACAAAAAATCACACCCATCCGTGCATCGGTTTGCCATAAATAAACCCCCCGGGGGGGTTTATGTTCTACCCGGTCTCGGTGAAGAGACCCCCCGGGGGAGTATATAAAACCCCCCGGAGATTATATAAATCCCTCGGGGGAGTTAGTATCAAAACCCCCGGGGGAGTATAGACCATACATGGGCAGATTAAGTTACGAGGTGGGGGGGGGGGTTAAACCCCAAATTAGGGGGGGGGGGGGGTTAAAATCCGAGAAACGCAAAATACCCATATCGTTTTTTTTTCTTGGAGTGCATTTTACCCATATCGTTTTTTGATTTTGAAGGAAAAATAGGTTAAAAACACGAATTTTAGGTCAAAAAGCCCTT
>JASAMX010032707.1:0-51006 GCA_030248175.1 Microlaimidae sp. YZB2_3
TATGGACTTACGACTTCGTTCATATTGTTCATCTGGTTAAAAAAATTTCTTAAAGTCAAAAATAACCCGGCAAGGATTTAATATTTCGGACACCATGTTTTTACTATTTCTTCTACAACGATATTTGCTGCCTCCTACCTGGCTTCCACTTGCCTATGGCTCTAAAGCAAATTTAGCTGCTTTTTAACGGCCTGCTACTTTATCATAAAAGGCAGAACATGTTTCTATATATAATAAAATTAAACATGTACGAGAAAAAGTAAGAAGACAGATACACTATTATCCTGTTTTTCTTCACTGGTAAATTTAGCTAACACCTACGAGTTGAACAGTCTTTTTTACCATTGAAACTTTTTTTCATTTAAATTTCTCAGATTTCGTTTTCTGGGAATAAAAAAATAACATATTAATTTTAGAATAATTAAAATGTGGAATTTTTGAGAAATTTTCAGTTAGAAAAATTTAATTCTCCTTAGATTTGTTTAACCGCTTAAAAATTGCACAAAAATGTGGAAAATGCGTTCGCAACTGTAAACACCCACTAATTTTCCCATTTGAGAATTTAAACCCGCAGGAAAATACGGAACGTTCTATTCCTTTCTGTTTCTTCCCCCGTTTGCTCCTGTGGCAGAGATTCTTGCTTCAGATAATTTTGATTTCGCTGTTCCTATGGCTGCTAGGAAGTTGTTCCGCTTAAGCCTTTAGATCCATGATCTTCATTTCAGGAGCGGCGGAATTGCGACGAACTTGAGCAGCGAATGAGTGAGTGCAGAAACTTCCGTCTTGCTTTTCTCCTAGCCCTTTCCGAACATATCTCATTAATTATTCTTACCGGCCAATCAGCTTATGCAAATTAAACTACACCGTGTTCAAATTATTTATTATCTTAAGATTCATGTTCAATGTTAAATTTACCGGCGTTTGAATTCCCTGTAGCGATGCCGTCATTTGCATTAACTCCTGAGGAACGATTTGAGTCAATCCGGGCGGCTGAATAAAAATCGGGGCAGTGGATGAAGCCACCTATAATAAACAATAAATTTGATTTAAAATTAGCTAAATTAAACATTCATTACTCTGATGAAATTACCATCAATATGAGTACCCACTCGGGATTCGGCAATATTTATATCAGTAAACTTCTCACAAAGTAGCAACAGATTTTGTCTATAGAATTAATTGTACAGAAATCAGCTGTGTTTTAAAATGTGATCTGATTAAAATTAACTGGCTGTGAAAAAATTATAAAAAAATATTTTTTTAATCAGAAAAAATAGCCTAAAATTGTTTTTATTTTTTTTAAGATTTAGGGTAGATGGAGCCTTCATCAAAATAGAGCTGAAACTAAGGAAACAAAATGAGGAAACTTGGACCTATACATTCGGAAACATGGAGCCGAAAATAAAAATTGCTTAAACGTTTTTATTAAGCCTAGGCGAAGCCTAACTCTAATACCAAACCAGATTCTTTTTACGAAACGTGGACGAATTCCATAGCTCGTGGCTTCAAGTTCCCAAAAACGATGGGGCTTAGTACTGGCTCTAAAGCGGCGTACCATTGTAAATTATCAATATTACCTATTTTAACACGCGTAACCTTAAAAAAGTTGATACAATATAACGAAAACCTTAAATGTCAAAACACAAAAACTGTTTAATAAAAAATAAAACTAAAATAATTAACACTAAAAAGACGTAGAAAGTGTAAAGCATTGACTAGCAAGCCGGTTTTTTTACCAAAGCTTAAATTAAGTTGTGCCGTTCAGCAAGTAAGGAATAAAAGCGAAAAAAAAGTTTCAGCTTTCTTCCGGAAATATTTTAGAACATTATTATCTTTGATTGGAAAAGAAATTTAACCCTCATTCGAATATATCGGTCAACATTAAAAGAATTTCTCCGACAGTTAGTTCTTAATCGACTCCGACTTAGATAGTCAGGACGGCGATTTAAAATCAAATCAACTAAAGTCGGTTCGAATAATGGCCAGCATATCACTCTAAACGCAACGTACTGTGGATTTATAGAAAAATTTATTAAGGCATGGAATAAATTAATAGTACATAGCTGTACATTGATATAACTACATATTGTGCGTTAGCGAAATATGATCCGAAAATTTTTTCCAGTTTATTTTTAAACAGACTTTATTCGTGTCCAATAAGCAAATAGGTTCGTAACACGGGCGGTTAAAAAATTTTAATTTTCCGATTTTCTCGCGATAAGACTGTTTTATTATTTTTTCTGAAATTTTCACTTGAAAGCAAATTGTGCTTTTTTTTGAACATTTTAAATACATTTCTATACACACTACACAATATAATTTATAAATAAAAAAAATTATTTACCTTTTAATTTTTTGGAGTTTTTGATCGCAAAAATATAAACCAAACCACGCTTTTAGTATCTACGATTTTAGAAATTGCGCAGTGTTATCACTTGGAAATTACAAGTTTGTGTCACAAATTATTTTGCGATATCTATTACTGTCAGTATATACAAACCAAGAAAAGGTTTATTTGAAGGTATAAGCCAAAGCAACCTATAAAAGGAACTACGCTTAATGGATACAAGGTAAACCTGCAGAAATAAAATATTAATTTATTTATATAAACGTAAAAGCGCCTGTCATTGAAAAGTCATTACATTAAAATAGAAAGAATAAGAAAAGGTTTAATATTATATTTTAAATAATTGGAATTTAGTTCTTTCACAAATCCTTTTAACACGAAGTCCTTATATATTTACGGCTTAAATCTAAAAGTACTCGACTCAACGTGAAAACTAAAGTATTTTAGGTAATCTGCAAAATGATATTATTTTTTAAAATACTTCCTTTGATAAAAACATATTCATTTAGTCCTTAAATATTTACGGTTTAAATCTAAAAGTACTCGACTCAATGTGAAAACTAAAGTATTTTAGGTAACTTGCAAAATGATATTATTTTTTAAAATACTTCCTTTGATAAAAACATATTCAATTAGTCCTTAAATATTTACGGCTTAAATCTAAAAGTACTCGACTCAACGTGAAAACTAAAGTATTTTAGGTAACCTGCAAAATGATATTATTTTTTAAAATACTTCCTTTGATAAAAACATATTCAATTAGTCCTTAAATATTTACGGCTTAAATCTAAAAGTACTCGACTCAACGTGAAAACTAAAGTATTTTAGGTAACCTGCAAAATGATATTATTTTTTAAAATACTTCTTTTGATAAAAACATATTCAATTGTCTTACTATTTACGGAGTCCTTACATATTACGGCTAAATCAAAAGACCCCGCCCACAAAAAAAGACCAAATTAAAAGACTTCTAAAAATATTTTGTTGCAATTAAAGCTTGTCAAAAATTTAGTGTTTGTAAAATTCGCCACTAAGATTTTAGATTAACTTCTAGTCCACTTGTATCACAGAATTGTTAAACATTAGCAATGTAAAAAAATAACAAAAAAATATTCGTACGCCATCGCAGTTTTTAAACAACTCGGCTCAAAACATTTTTGTTCAAATTTTTTTTCACAAGGCACTGATATACTTAACCATTTGTGATATTCAGAAATATGAATTTGCAAAACAAAAAATGCAAAAAACAGCTATTTTTAGCTTTTTTTTCCTGAAAATGAGCTATACAAGACTTGAACCTGTAAATCCAGCCTTGATACGTCATTGACTGACGTGCTGCGTTAAACCATCACCCCGCCATCTTTACATTTGTACTCGTATTAAGGCGTCATATTTTTTAAAACATTATCACAATGAAAACTGTTACACAAATAAAAAACAAACAAAATTTTTTTATGGGAGTTTTTACAAAACTATATATGATGGCCTGCTACGATTTTTTGTGTTCTGCTCATCTTTCGCAGCCCAAACACGTAAAGCTAAAAAAGTGTGGAAAAATTTAATGTGAAAATTGATTTTGATTAAAAAATAATGGTTTATTGCTAAATAAATAGTATATAATAGCAAAATTAGATTATCTTAATTAACACACAATTTTGCGACCCAATGTAATTAATTATACACTAAGTATCTAGCTTAACTAAGCTAAAAAGTTAATTATAAAATAACCATTTACAAGCTAATTACCATAAAGCTTAGTACGCGCTGTTTAAAAATTAAAATTTTAACTTGTTCAAGTTGTTTTGCGATGTATAACGACATAAAAATTACAGTTGAGATTTGAATTTTGCAACAGTTTAATCGGTAACAATGTTAGTTTCATGTTTTTAAACTTTTATTACCTATTTGCAGAGCTTACATTTTTTGACATTGGACTTATATGCCTGGCCCTATATAGATTCACGTTCAAAATGATCGTAAATTCATCACCATCGTGTTTACTTATTATAAAAATAAATAAATAACAAATAACAATATTACAAATGTATTACTTCGATTTTGTATGTAGGATTTTGTTTACGAAAAAAGACCGCCCAAATTAAACCTACAATCCACTATTTTCTTTTTGTTTTTTTGTTGTTTTTTTGAAAAGGAAATCAGATCCACATGTTTGAAAAACTGCGAAATATTAGGGGAATTGTGGCAATGTTTGACAATTTGTAAAAAACATTCAAAAATAAACGTAATTTTTATTAAATATTATATCAAACTTAAAAAAACTTTCAGTTTTTAAGCTGTAATAGTCACCCATATTGTAAGAAAGGATTTTTTAATAAAAGTGACTAAATCACAAGATTACAAACATAGTGCCGGCTAATTAATGATATTAATTACTAAATTGGATCAATTTTTAAATTTTACAGAGGCAATTTGATTTAAAAACAAAAGTATTACTTTGTTTTTAAATTTGTTAAATTTTAAATTAACAATACATAATCAGGCATATCTTGTGAAAAACAAGCCATAACTTAAGATAACATTTCATACATAAACAAAATAACAAACTTAATATTTATCTATCACCTGAATATTAATTTATCAGATATTAATTTTATCGCCTATCAACCACGTGAATATTTTTAATTGTTTATTTTTTCTCGAATCTGTGTTTTTCTTATCTATTCAAAATTCTGTTAATAAAAAAATTAAACTTCCGTTTATTTATTATCTGTATGATTTTCGATAAATAATACTTATCATTTTAGATATTGATATATATGAACACAGACCTGTGCACTGCCCCCCCCCCGGGGTTAAAACGGGGGGGGGCAATTCCAAAATGGGGGGCACGGGGGGCAACTTTTTTGAAACGGGGGGGGCAATAAAACGGGGGGGCAAGCAGGGGGGAAAGAAAAAAAAGAGAAAAAAAGGAGAAAAAAAGAGAAAAAAAGAAGGGAAAAGGGTAAAAAGGGACAAAAAAAGCGGAAATAAGGTAAAAATAAGTCTAAAATGGCTTAAAATACATTGAAATAGGCTAAAAACTGCAAAAAATTCGCGATGAAGGAGACATCATAGGTCAAAAATGGCGTCGTATTTTTAGGGTACTTTTTCATTTTTTGGCGGGGGGGAGGGAAATAAAACGGGGGGGAGGCAAATCCTCCAATAAAACGGGGGGGGGGCATTTTCAGACCGTGCACAGGCCTGTGAACATATATTTTATAATACCAAAGAAATAACCACGCCCATGCGTAAAAATTTATAAAAATTATCTTTAAACAAATCATATTATTAGTTTGCTAGAATAAATAAGGATTGGGCTAAATAAGATATCATTGCAAAGCTTGAATTTCAAGGGATGTCATAAAATGGTTGAATTTTTCAAAAAATAAATAACAAGGACATCTTTATGCTGGACAACGCATTTTCACCAAAAGGGAGGACTCTTCTTCTCAACCACAAAACGGATTGGGCTAAATGAGGTATCATTGCAAAGCTAACAGTCTGGAGAATGTCATAAATGGGTTAAAATTTTAAAAAAGTAACATGGACATCTTTATATTGAACAACATATTTTTACCAAAGATGGAAAAACCTTCCTCCCCAAACACAGAAAAAATTATGACAAATGAGATATTATGGGAAACCTTATAGTTCAGGGACCATCATAAGGTGGTTGAAATTAGTAAAAAATTAACACGGACATCTTTATGCTGGACAACATATTTTCACCAAAAGAGGGAAAGACCCTTCTCCCCAACTAAAATTAGAGTGGGTAGGTAAGTGAGGCATCACTGTAAAGCTTACAGTCACGGGAATGGCATAAAAAGGTTGAATTTAAAAAAAAAAGTAAATAAATATGAAAAATGCGGGAAAAATTATTTGTCAGCCGTATGGCTGACACGGGCTATTTGTGCAGTAAAAAATTCAAATATAACAATGCAGTTGAGTTTTTGCTGGTTTTTTTTTACAACGGGAAAACAATTTCGGAAATATGATAAGAATACTTAAAATCAGACCTGTGCACGGTCTGAAAATGCCCCCTCGTTTTATTGGAGGATTTGCCCCCCCCCCCCCGTTTATTCCCCCCCCGCCAAAAAATGAAAAAGTACCCTAAAAATATGACGCCATTTTTGACCGATGATGACTCCATCATCGCCAATTTTTTTTGCAGTTTTTAGCCTATTTTCAATGTATTTTAAGCCATTTTAGACTTATTTTTACCTTATTACCGCTTTTGTTGTCCCATTTTTCCCGTTTCCCTCTTTTTCTTTTTTTCTCTTTTTTTCTCCTTTTTCTCTTTTTTTCTTTCCCCCCTGCTTGCCCCTTCCCCCGTTTTATTGCCTGCCCCCGTTTCAAGAAAGTTTCCCCCCCCAGCCCCCCCCATTTTGGAATCGCCCCCCCCCCCCCCCGTTTTAACCCGGGGGGGGGACAGTGAACAGGTCTGTGTTCATATATATCAATATCTGAAAATGATAAGTATTATTTATCGAAAATCATACAGATAATAAATAAACGGAAGTTTAATTTTTTTATTAACAGAATTTTAAATAGATGAGAAAAACACAGATTCGAGAAAAAATAAAACAATTAAAAATATTCACGTGGTTGATAGGCGATAAAATTAATATCTAAATAAATTAATATTTCAGGTGATTAGGGATAAATATTAAGTTTGTTATTTTGTTTACTGTATGAAATGTTATCTTAAGTTATGGCTTGTTTTTCACAAGATATGCCTGATTATATTATTGTTAATTTAAAATTTAACAAATTTAAAAACAAAGTAATACTTTTGTTTTTAAATCAAATTGCCTCTGTAAAATTTAAAAATTGATCCAATTTAGTAATTAATATCATTAATTAGCCGGCACTATGTTTGTAATATTGCGATTTAGTCACTTTTATTAGAAAATATCCTTTCTTACAATATAAGAGTAACTATTACAGCTTAAAAACTGAAAGTTTTTTTAAGTTTGATATAATATTTAATAAAAATTACGTTTATTTTTGAATGTTTTTTACAAATTGTCAAACATTGCCACAATTCCCCTAATATTTCGCAGTTTTTCAAACATGTGCAAATCTGAGTTTTCCCTTTTCGAAAAACAAAAAAAAGCTTTAAAAAAATCGCGTAAAAAGTTTTTAAAATTGTGAAAATAGTCGAGAATGTAGGTTTAATTTGGGCGGGTATTCTTTTTCGTAAACAGAATCCTTACATACAAAATAGAAGTAATACATTTGTAATATTATTATTTGTTATTTATTTATTTTTTATGAGCGGTAAACACAATCGGTGATGAATTTACGATCATTTTTGGAAAATTTGAATCTATACAGGGCCAAGCATATAGCCCAAATGTCAAAAAATATTAGAGCTCTGCAAATAGGTTGGAAAAGAATAAAAACATGAAACTAGCATTGTACCGATTAAACTATTCAAAATTTAAATTGTCAACTGTAAGATTTACTGTAGTTATACATCGCAAAACAACGTGAACAAGTTTAAAATTTTAATTTTTAAACAGCGCGTACTAAGCTTTCTCGGTAATTAGCATTGTAAATGGTCTATTATATAATTAACTTTTTAGCTTAGTTAAGCTGGATAATTAGTGTATAATTAATTACATTGGGTCGCAAAATTGTGTGTTAATTAAGATAATCTCATTTATTATTATATACTATTTATTTAGCAATAAAACATTATTTTTTAATCCAAAAATTAATTAAGGCGTTCATACTTAAATTTTTCCCCAGCTTTTTGCGCCCCCTCGCTTTACATATTTGGCCGCGAAAATTGAGCAGAACACAAAAAATCGTAGCAGGCCATCATATATAGTTTTCTAAGAACTCCCATAAAGAAATTTTGTTTGTTTTTTATTTGTGTAAGACAATTTTCATTGTGATAATGTTTTAAAAAATATAACAACGCCTTAATACGAGTACTAATGTAAAGATGGCGGGGTGATGGTTTAACGCAGCACGTCAGTTAATGACGTATCAAGGCTGGATTAACAGGTTCAAGTCTTGTATTAACAGGTTCTATAGCTCATTTTTAGCAAAAAAAGCTAAAAATAGTTATTTTTTGCATTTTTTGTTTTGCAAATTCATATTTCTGAATATCAAAAAATGGTTAAGTATATCAGTGCCTTGTGAAAAAATTTTGAACAAAAATGTTTTGAGCCCGAGTCGTTTAAAGACTGCGATGGCGAACGAATATTTTTTGTTATTTTTTTACATTGCTAATGTTTTACAATTCTGTGATACAAGTGGACTAAAAGTTAATATTAAAATCTAAGTAGCAAATTTTTACAAACACTATAGACATTTTTAAAGTCTTTTTAATTGAATATATTTTTATCAAAGGAAGTATTTTTCAAAAAATAATATAGGTTACCTAAATATTTATTTTTAGCGTAAGACCGAGTACTTTTTTAGATTTAAGCCGTAAATTGTAGACTAATTCTGAATATGTTTTTTATCAAAGGAATTTTAAAAAATAATATCATTTGCAGGTTACCTAAAATACTTAGTTTTCACGTTGAGTCAGTCATTAGATTTAACCGTAAATATTTTAAGGGACTAATTGAGAAATTTTTTATCAAAGGAAGTATTATTTTAAAAAAATAGATATCATTTTGCAGGTTACCTAAAATACTTTAGTTTTCACGTTGAGTCGAGTACTTTTAGATTTAAGCCGTAAATATTTAAGGACTAATTGAATATGTTTTTATCAAAGGAAGTATTTTAAAAAATAATATCATTTTGCAAGTTACCTAAAATACTTTAGTTTTCACGTTGAGTCGAGTACTTTTAAACTTAAGCCGTAAATATTTAAGGACTAATTGAATATGTTTTTATCAAAGGAAGTATTTTAAAAAATAATATCATTTTGCAGGTTAGCTAAAATACTTTAGTTTTCACGTTGAGTCGAGTACTTTTAGATTTAAGCCGTAAATATATAAGGACTTCGTGTTAAAAGGATTTGTGAAAGAACTAAATTCCAATTATTTAAAATATAATATTAAACCTTTTCTTATTCTTTCTATTTTAATGTAATGACTTTTCAATGACAGGCGCTTTTACGTTTATATAAATAAATTAATATTTTATTTCTGCAGGTTTACCTTGTATCCATTAAGCGTAGTTCCTTTTATAGGTTGCTTTGGCTTATACCTTCAAATAAACCTTTTCTTGGTTTGTTTATACTGACAGTAATAGATATCGCAAAATAATTTGTGACACAAACTTGTAATTTCCAAGTGATAACACTGCGCAATTTCTAAAATCGTAGATACTAAAAGCGTGGTTTGGTTTATATTTTTGCGATCAAAAACTCCAAAAAATTAAAAGGTAAATAATTTTTTTTTATTTATAAATTATATTGTGTAGTGTGTATAGAAATGTATTTAAAATGTTCAAAAAAAAAAACACAATTTGCTTTCAAGTGAAAATTTCAGAAAAAATAATAAAACAGCCTTATCGCGAAAAAATCTGAAAATTAAAATTTTTTAACCGCCCGTGTTACGAACCTATTTGCTTATTGGACACGAATAAAGTCTGTTTAAAAATAAACTGGAAAAAATTTTCGGATCATATTTCGCTAACGCACAATATGTAGTTACATCATTGTACAGCTATGTACTATTAATTTATTCCATGCCTTAATAAATTTTTCTACAAATCCACAGTACCGTTAGCCAGATATGCTCACCGTCATTTTCGAACCGACTTTAGTTGATTTGATTTTAAATCGCCGTCTGATGATCCAAGTCGGAGTCGATTAGAACGAACTGTCGGAGAAATTCTTTTAACGTCGATCTATATATTCGAATGAAGGGAAAACTAATTTCTTTTCCACCAAATATAATAATGTTTAAAATATTTCCGGAAGAAAGCTGAAACTTTTTTTTCGCTTTTATTCCCCACCGCCGAACGGCACAACTTAATTTAAGCTTTGGGTAAAAAAAACCGGCTTGCTAGTCAATGCTTTACACTTTCTATGTCTTTTTAGTGTTAATTATTTTAGTTTTATTTTTTATTAAACAGTTTTTGTGTTTTGACATTCAAGGTTTTCGTTATATTGTATCAACTTTTTTTAAGGTTATGCGTGTTAAATAGGTATATTTAATCAAACAATGGTATGTGGTCTTTAGAGCCACAAGCAGGAAACTTGGAGCCATCGAAAATTTTTGGGAACTTGAAGCCACGAGCTATGGGAATTTGGAGCGTTTGGGAAAAAATTGGTTTGGGATTAGAGTTAGGCTTCGCTTAGGCTTAGATAAACGTTTAAGCAATTTTTATTTTCGGCTCCATGTTCCCAACTTACAACTTCAAGTTCCCTATTTTTAGCTCCAAGTTCCAGCTCGAAGTTCCCAAGGCTCCATCGACCCTAAATCTAAAAAAAATAAAAACAATTTTAGGCTATTTTTCCGATTAAAAAAATTTTTTTTATAATTTTTTCACAGCCAGTTAATTTAATCAGATCACATTTAAAACACAGCTGATTTTGGTAGATTAATTTTATATAATCTGGTTGGTTACAGTTCTAAGTTTACTGGTATAAATATTGCCGAATCCTAGTGGTACTCATATTGGTGGTATTTATATCAGTGTAATTACTATTAATTTAGCTAATTTTAATTAATTTATTGTTTATTATAGGTGGCTTCATCCACTGCCCCGATTTCTATTCAGCCGCCCGGATTCACTCAAATCGTTCCCTCAGGAGTCACAACGACGGCATCGCTACAGGGAATTCAAACGCCGGTAAATTTAACATTGAACATGAATCTTAAATAATAAATAATTTGAACACGGTGTAGTTTAATTTGCATAAGCTGATTGGCCGGTAAGTATGATGAATAGCACGTTCGGAAAGGGCTAGGAGAAAAGCAAGACGGAAGTTTCTGCATTATTATTTGCTAACAAGTTTGTCGCAGTTCTGCCGCTCCTAATGAAGATCATGGATCTAAAGGTTAAATGGAACAACTTCCTAGCAGCCATAGGAACAGCGAAAACGGACTTATTTGAAGCAAGAATCTCTGCCACAGGAGCAAACGGAAGAACAGAAGAATAGAACGTTCGGTATTTTTCTGAGCGGTTTTCCAACGGAAAAATTAGGGGGTGTTTACAGTTGCGAACGCATTTTCCAGATTTTTGTGAATTTTTAAGCGGTTAAACAAATCTAAGGAGAATTAAAATTTTCCAACTGAAAAATTCCAAAAATTCCACATTTTAATTATTCTAAAATTAATATGTTATTTTTTTATTCCCAGAAACGAAATCTGCGAAATCTAATGAAAAAAATTTATAATGGTAAAAAAGACTGTTCAACTCGTAGGTGTTAGCTAAATTCACCACTAAGAAAAGCAGGAGACAGGTGTATCTGTCTCCTACTTTCTCTGTACATGTTTAATTTTATCATAGAAGACATGTACTGCCTTCTATGATAAAGTAGCAGGCCGTTAGAAAGCAGCTAAATTTGCTTTAGAGCCATAGGCAAGTGGAAGCCAGGTAGGAGGCAGCAAATATCGTTGTAGAAGAATAGTAAAAACATGGTGTCCGAAATATTGTACCTTTGCTGGGTTATTTTTGACTTTAAGAAATTTTTCGATCTCACGATTGGTTAATAGCAAAAAATATTATGTTTATTTAAATAGCTGTATTAAGTGATTAAAAAACTGAAATTTGTCTTCACAACAAAAAATATTGAGACAATCGAAATGATGGTAGTATGAAAGTTTATTTTATTTTAGTTTAGTTTGTCTTGGATCCTGTAAACTTTAACAATGATTTACTCTCTGTAAATAATAGTAGAATACACAATTTTGTATTTTTTCACGTTAAGTTTTGACCTCCTCGCTGATCATAGTTTTTAATAACATAACATATTGGTTAGAAAAATACAACTTGATCCTCCTGTGTTGACTTTTAATGGTATTTATTACTTTCTTGGAAAAAGGATTTATAAAAATCTATTGACTAAAGATGAATTCTATCAGGGGAAAGAAGGGGGAGAACCCTCAAAAGCGAAACGCCGCCGCCCCCCCCTAATACATAATTTTTATTTTTATTGAACAATTTAAGGTTTTTGGAGTCATGGGAGCTTAGAGCTGGAACTTGGAGCCGAAAATAAAGGATTTGGAATCGGAACTGGGAACATATTAACCCGTTGCCGTGAAGGCCTTTTCCCCCGCTACAACCGTGAAACCTTCGTACGACAAAGGTAAAACCTTCGTCTCACGGTGGTGGTATTTTCGTATGACAAATGTCGTACGTAAACCTTACCGCAGTAAGCTCTTCGCATGACCTAGGTTTTACTTCCGTCATACATAATTTTTTGTGCGCGAATAGTGCCCAGTGAGCGAGCAAATTGAAATGGTTAAAGCTGTAGGGTAGCAATATGCAAATTTTTGCAACATGAAATATCCTACGTAATACACTGTATCCGTGACAAAAATCTGCATATTGCCACCGTACCGCTTTAACCATTTCAATTCGCTCGCTCACTGGGCACTACTCGCGCAAAAAATTAGGTATGACGGAAGTATGACATAGGTCGCACGAACGCTTTACGATTGTAACTGAGGAAAAGCAATTACGGAAACCGGTTAAAATTTATTCCTAAGCCTAAGCCAAAGCCTAAACCTAATCCAAACCTTTTTTTACTTTCGGCGCCGATTCCCTATACTTGCGGCTAAAAGTTTCTTAAATTTTCCGGCGTCTCGAAAGACCACGTACCAAGAATCTGGCTCAAAGTAAATGCGCTTTTTCAGAACTCTGGTATGGTGCAGTAGTGATGTTCTTCGCAGCTCAGCAGCTCCAAGACGAACTCTGGAGCAACTTCCGGAGCTCCAGAGCTCTGCCTTATTTTCTGAACTAATTTTCAAAAAAATTTAAGAATAATACCACCAATTTTTTCCCAAAAATTTTAATGATAAAATTTACCATTATAATGATAAAATTTAAAATATAATGATAAAATTTAAATTCTAATGATAAAAATTTTGTTTTCAGTACACCCTGTACACCTACCCCAGTGTCGCCGGGCAGGGGGGGACGGCGGTGACTTGCTGTGTCACCTACAGCAGACCCAATGGCTCCACCACCGTCATCTCTTCAGCTCAACCGCCCAACCAGCCTATGGTAAGATTCCCATTTATATAATGTTTTAAAAATATGACGCCTTATAAATAAAAAAATATTACTGTATAATTTTATTGGTGGGTGATAGTGTAAAACTTGTAACACAGTACGTCAGTCAATGAGGTACTGGGTTCTAATGGCTCCATCACGTCATTTCTTCAGCTCAATCGCCGAACCAGCCCATGGTAATATTCCCGTTGGAATAATGTTTCAAAACTATTACTCCTTATAAATACTAGTTCTAATGTAAACTTAGCGGGTGGTGGTGTAATGCAGCACGTTGGTCAATGAGGTACTGGGTTCTAATGGCTCCACGACCGTTATCTGTTGTCCTTTGCCAGTAACCAAGGTTTTCTCTAACCAGTAACCGTTATCTCTTCAGTTTAACCGTTTAAACAGCCTATGGTAAGATTCTCGTTGTGATAATGTGTCAAAAATATGACGCATTATAAATACACATTGTAATGTATAGCTGGCGGGTGATGGTGTAACGTAGCACGTCAGTCAATTGGTACTGAGCTTCAATGACTTTACATCCGTCATCTCTTCAATTCAACAATTCAGCCACCCTATGTGAAGATTTGAAGTATTTGTAACAACTCCCGTTGTGATAATGTTTCAAATATGTGACGCCTTATAAATACTAGTTTTAATGTAAACCGGCGGGTGATGGTGTAATGCAGTACGTCAGTTAATAATACGTCAATCAATAAGATATTGAGGCTGGAGATTTCAGTTTCATGTTTTGAATCGCTTGTTTTTCTATCAAAATGGTAAAAATAGTTAATTATTTTGTAATCCTTTTTCAAAACCTCGATTTACTTGGACTTATATTTCTGAACTTCACAAATTCTTTAAAAGCACACCATTAAATAAAAACGTATCATGATAAATTTTATCTTGATAGCCTGTAATGGTTGGGGCTGGATCGCGTTTTGCGCGCGTTTGGACCGTTACATTGTCACTAGTTTAAACGCGTTGTTACTTGCCACTTGCCACTCGTCACTCCGTTATGAACTGGGATTTACTGCGTAAGGACTTTTCAGACGAATTGTTTTAATTTTTCAGACTGCCCAAGGACAGACCGGACAGTACTATGTGTTCCATCCGGCGCTGGCGCGGCCTCCGGAGGTTCAAACGGCGGAGAAACCCAGCCTTCTGGAGATGGAAAACAGTTATTTGGTCAAACACAGCTTCGCCCCGTTCACTCCCGGCAGACCGGTACCCTTGCAGCCTCAGAGTCAAGGTGGGTTTCGCTTGTATGTTTGTTTGTTTGTAAGTCTTCAGTAATACTCAATTTGGTAGTTTGTGTCATCTTGCAGTGTATTACGATAAAATTATAATGGTGCTCCACGCAGCGTGATAGACTAAAAAAATACCTGGGCACTGTTTCATATAAGTTACAAACATGTCCTTTCTTTGTAAAAATTCTTTCATTCTTTGTTAAAAGTTACAAAGAAATGAAAATGCCATAGACTTTTGGAAAAACTTATAAAAAGCCGAAAATTTGCATAAATATTTCTGGCATAAATCCCCATGCTTTAGCATATGATTTCATATCTTTGTAAATATCTACAGAAAATCTAATGTTTATAACATTTATGAAACAGCGCACTGGGCATATTTCATAAAGACGTTTGTAAATTTTTATTTTACAAATCTCCGCCTATTTTCTGTAAAAATACGCGGTAGAGGATGTACAACACGACGAATATTGATCGGTCAGCGGAGATAAAATGACGTGGCTGCGTCCAATCAGCGCAGAGCAGTGCACGGAGATGCTACCCCTGGATTACAAGTTGAAAAACCTTTATTGTGTATTTTGAAAAAATAGGCGAAGATTTGTAAAATCAGAATTTACAAAGGTTTTTATGAAACAGGCCCCTGTTGACAGGTATTAAATTAAGGGAAGAGTTTGTTTATTAAAAATTTTGAAAAACTCAGGGCCAAGTTAACTTTCAGTCAAAATTAGGGAACTTAGAGTTTTAAAATAAAAGTAGAGTAAAGTATATTTATTGTTAAAAAGATTAAAGATTAAATCTATCAGGGTGAAAATAGCAGGGTGTTCAAGTAACCACTGTTTCTTTGAGAAAATATCACGTGCTGAAAAATATGTGACGCAACTAAATAACAATTTATTATATAACCACCGGCAACTTTAAAAAAAATTTTTTTCGCTTGCACGTTTATTCTTTATTTCTTCTTGGTGGAGAGCGGTTGCGCCTTTAATTTCAGTCTGGAAGACTTTAACTTTAGTGTTCTGTAACATACATAAATTATTAAATCCACACAATTTATATAACAGTAGAACTGATTGATACCATATTATTAAGCATTTTGTCATACATAATAACAATACTTCTCGTTTTTCGAGATTCAAGCTTTTAAAACTTCATAAGCTACTTTTGACAAAAAAAATCTTAAATATAATTTTATGATAAAAACTTTTCGAACTTTTTTAAAGTGTTTTAAGGTTTATTAAATAGTGAGGATTCCAAACATATGTCTGAAATTCAAGCAAGGTCGCACAAAAACTAATAGCCTTTAAGAAAATGAGACATATTTGTTGTTTCAAATTTTTGAAATCAAACAAAAAACCTTTTTAATGCTTTGGCGGCAATATTCGAACGGTGCACTGAAAATTATAGATCTAAAAATGATTTTAAGCCCTATAAGTAATTGTAGATTTGAAGTTTTGAAACCTAAACGAAACCAATTTTGTTATCGGGACTTCAAAGTGTGTTTTTTATGCCTTTCAGTTCTTATAATTTTACGAAGCCTCCAAATTTTACTTTAAACTCTGAGTCCCCAATACCTCATACTCCACAGACCTGTGCACTGCTCCCGCCCCCCGGGGTTATAATGGGGGGGCAATTCCAAAACGGGGGGACACGGGGGGCAATTTTTTTGAAACGGGGGGGAAATAAAACGGGGGGAGGCAAGCAGGGGGGAAAGAAAAAAAGAGAAAAAAAGAAAAAAGAGAGAAAAAAGAAAGGAAAAGGGAAAAAAAGGACAAAAAAGCGAAAATAAGGTAAAAATAGGTTTAAAATAGCTTAAATTGCAATGAAATCGGCTAAAAACTGAAAAAATTTCGCAATGATGCGTCTTAATAGGTAAAAAATGGCGTCATAATTCTTGGGTACTTTTTCATTTTTCCGCGGGGGGGGCAATAAAACGGGGGGGGGGGGCAAATCCTTCAATAAATCGGAGGGAGCATTTTCAAACCGTGCACAGGTCTGTACCCCATACCAAATGAAATGGTTTAAATATTTAATAGTTGATTGTCTGTTTTTGATAGTATGATGTACTATACTTCTTTGTACATTGGTTTTTGATTTGTTTTTTAAATATCACAGCAAATTTACATAAAGTTAGCTAGTGAAATCAAAAAAAGTCTAGAGAGTTCTTGATATATTGAACTACATAGGTAAAATGCTGCAATGCGTGTTGACACACTCACAAGCACAGACCCACGCAAACACACAGACGGAGACACAAATACAAAAACACAAAAAATACGCACACATGGCACACGCACATACCCGCACACGCACGCAAACGTATACGTATACACGCACACGCGCACATACACGCAATGCACACGCACATACAATGGTTAAAAACCACCTTAAATGCAATTTTCTACGCGTTTGGATGCATGTACTCCTTGTTTTTTAAAGTTAAAGTTTTAACATTCTCCTTTTTCTTTAAGTAATTAAATTTTTTATATTAAGGAAAAAGTGCAACAAAATGTGGGTTTTTTTTTCTATTTTAATGTTAAAATGGTTAAATTTGTGTATTTTTGTTAAAATTTTTTTAAATGTATTGGTTTGTTCCCCGGCGGTGGGTTACTCGTATGCGTATCGACTTTTATCCATTACCTCTTCATATTTTTATGGCAGGGGATAATTTCTACAAAACGTCCTTTTATACGCTCTATATGTTTAGCTACTGGAATTTTTTTCTCTGGTTCGTTTTGCATTAAAAAAGAGCGGAGCGCAAAAACTTGACATTTCAAAATGACAGCTAACTAGTAGCAAAAATCAGACGAAAAATTTAATCAGCACGAATTCACCTTTACTGTGGTATTACTTTTGGCGGATTCACGCGAGATCTCCTATCTTTCAACTCACACACACTGCACGTGACCCTTCCGCCGACCGTTTATGATGCACATTTAATTGATTCGATATTAAAATGTTGAACTCAAAGGTTTCTAATCATAAACATTGTGGACAGTTTTCAAATGTGACATTTTAGGATCAGTCAAATTTCATTATGTCAAAGTTTAAATAAATAAAATTAGAAAATGTGCACAGTCCAAATGGATTTTATATCAGCTTTTCGTTGTAACCAATAAGGCTGATTAGATAGATATTTTTATACTCCAACGCTATTATAACTCTGACTTAGCTCGCACATGATTTAAATTTACATGGTTTATAAATATAATGGAAATAAGACAGAAGCTATTGATAAGTTTTGTTGGGGATCTTGTGATGTGACGACTATACACAGATTTTCGATGTCTGGAAATTTTATGTTATTATTTGAATTTTATTAAAATGCTATTCCTCTGGTAAAAAATTATGAAGCAGAAAATTAAAGAAAAAGGTAGAAGATAATTTTTAATAAACTCATCTAAATCGCAAATTATCTAAAAATATTAACATTGGCATCTGAAAGTTTATGTAAAAAATAAGAAATAAATTTACTCAATATTTGATTTTATCCTTTTAAACTTGATGCAAAATAATCAATGAGAAGTTTTTCGTGCATTTGCTGCAGATTTTTTTAAATTTAATTTTTAGGTAAGCGTTTCAAAAACGCATACCTAACTTTTAAAATCTTTAGAATTTTCTTTTCCACACGCACTTTTTCATCTTAAAATTTATTGATTTCGGAATTTTTGCGAGCGGAGATTTGTTAGGACGCTGGATCTATACTGTACAATAGAATAAATATTTCCTCCAGATATTTTTTAAAACTTTTTTTCAGCATCAGCAGAGCCAGATGCCTATCAAAGCTTTAAAATATAAATGCCCTTTTTTCGACCACCTTAATTTATTGATTTTTTAGTAGTAAACCCTCAAATGGGTGCAATCGGAACGCAAGGTTACGGCACTTTGCCAGGCGTTCCCGCACTACCAGGAATCACCAGGGCCTTACCCGCTATAAACCCAGCAACGGGAACCCCTCTCACGTAAGTAATATATATGTATATAAATTTAGTCTTGATTTATATAATGTTAAGCCTAGTTTATATTTAGTGTATATAGACTACTTCGGAATAAGGTTTTTTTAGTGTTAGGAAGAGGGTACATAACTACTAGCGCCAATCATATGTAGAGGGAAAATTGAGAAACAGCGAGCGACTAGTACATTTTACGGTTTAAAATATTTCAAATATTTATTGGTTTAAAATTTCGACCCCTTCTCTTCAAAATTTCTTAAATACTTTTTAAATATTGCTAAAGCAAAAGCAGTTTTTGCGGATTTTTAGTTTTTTGCCGCTTCGTAGTTACGGCGCTGCTGGCGCGCTTGTTTTCCAGTTTTTTAATGTTTCAATTACAGAAAATGCTTAATTTAAAAGTTTGGAATGGACTTTTTAAAATTAATTTTTAAGTTTTGAATAGTTTTACAAGCAAAACATTAAAAAAAACTATGTAGGTTTAAAATTAGTTTAAAAGCACAAATTTCATCTTTATTTCTACTAATTCGAAATCACTGTTCAGGATAATACTATTTTAGTGGTGATTTTAAACTATTGTGACGTTTAATTAAAAAACAAAAATTTATTTAGCACAAACTGATATATTACAGCACTTCAACGTAGTGAAACATATCATCGTGTAGCAATTTTTATGAAGTATAGGTTTAAATTTAAGAAACTAAGAAAGCTAAGATTTTTACAAATTTTATTTTTTTCTTTTTGTACCCTCTCTCGTACAGTAAAAGACGCTTATTCCGAACTAGTCTATATATAGTAATGTTTTATTTTTTATAAATACCAACCAGAAGCCTGTTTTTTAAAGACGTTTGCAAATATTTAATCTCACCTACTTTCTTTAAAATATATGATAATGGTTAGTCGACTTGTAATACAGAGGGAGTATCTCCGCTTAGCGAAAAAAATGCTCTACGCTGATTGGTCCGTTCTCAGAAATTCGATAAACAGTCCTGTACATTTTTACTCATTTGTTTTACGAAAAGTGGGCGCAGATTTGTAAAATGAGAATTTACAGTCTTTTGAAACAAGTCCCAGCATTTTTGTTTTGGGAATAGATAGGAGTCATTAGTAATAAATCAAATCAAGGCAAATTAGCGCCACTTCGATCAACCAATTTGAATTCAAATTTTAGCTTTTGTAAACTCTGATATGTTGATATCAATGGTACTAAGTAAATTTAATTTTGTTGGCTACTACATGCTCCCTATTTTTCTTTTTTAAACAAATAAATCACCCACTTTTCGCTGGGTTTAGCTTATTAATATAATACTTTTTTTTCTGGCTTATTTTTTGTTTATGTACAGTATTATTTATTACTATTTGTTAGCTTAGTATTTCTGTATTTTGATATGCAGACATGTGCACGGTTTGAAAATGCCCCCCCGTTTTATTGGAGGACTACCCCCTCCCCGTTTTATTGCCATCCCCCCGGAAAAATGAAAAAGTACCTAAAAATTATGGCGCCATTTTTTACCTATTATAACGCCATCATTGCGAAGGTTTTGCAGTTTTTAGCCTATTTCAATGCAATTTAAGCTATTTTAGACCTATTTTTACCTTATTTTCGCTTTTTTTGTCCCTTTTTTCCCTTTTCCTTTCTTTTTTTCCGTTTTTTTCTCCTTTTTTTTCTCTTTCCTCCCCCCTGTTTGCCCCCTACCCGTTTTATTGCGCTCCCCCGTTTCAAAAAGTTGCCCCCCGTGCCCCCCCGTTTTGGAATTGTCCCCCTATTATAACCCCGGAGGGGCAGTGCACAGGTCTGTAATATGTCTTTGTGTATTGTTTTTATATTATTATCAATAATTTATGATTATTTCAGAACACACTGTAGCCAACGCTATAGTTTTCTTGGCTTCAGTTCCAATCATCAGGCTGAAGCGCGGCACACGTTAGTGGCATCCCTGTTGCTATTTTTTAGATTAAAATATTGTCAGATCTGTACTTTTTTTTAACTATTTTTCGCTTTCGTGTTTTGGTTTTAATTAGTAGACAACACCAAACGACAAAAATATGGAGTTTAGGGTGAATTTTTAATTAAGATGTACATTACGATATTCGTCAACAGAAACGTTCTTACCCAAGACAAAACAATTCAGACCAATGGTGATTCCCGGACCTTTGTAGCTCCGCTTTGGTTTTGTGCTTAGTTTTTATAAAACTAAAACGTAATAATATTTAAAAGATTATTTTGTTAAAAATATTTTATAAACTAAAACTTTTCCAAAACTTATTAAAAACGATAAAAAATAGTTCTAAAAAGAATAATTTAAAATATATTTTTTTGTTAGGAAAGAAAACTTGAAAATTACTCGTTTTATAGGAGGAGCTCTGGAGCTTTTCCTGGAATTTTTAGGTTTGTATCTCTATCTCCCTATTTTTCAGTTCTGATCAGTATGTGCAAGCTGTAATAAAATTATATATAATAAAATACTTTATCTGCAAATGTCTTTAGGTCTGTCTGTATCCCTATTTCTTCTTCTTTTAAATATTTAAAAAGGCTTCATTTACAAGTATCTTCAAATCCTATTTCTAAGCCCTTATGTTTGAGTTCTGATCATTATGCTCAAGCCCGGAACGCTTTATCGCCGCGCATGGGTTTAAAAAATGCGCCATATACAAATGTCTTTAGCTCTGTAACTCTGTTTCTCTTTTGTTTCATATACTTAAAAATGCTTCATTTACAAATGTCTCAAAATCTGTATTATTCAACAAAAAAAATGCTTCATATATAGTTGTTTTCAGCTCTGTGTCGACTAATGTTTTTTCTGCCTTTCAGTTCTGATCAGTATGCTCAAGCGTGGCAAACTTTGTCGCCGGCCACGCGGCGCCGTCTCCAGCACTACATCCAGCAGCCGGCGGCGCCGCCGAGCGCCGCCGGCGGCCTCGTGGACTACGACCGGGAGTTGCGGAAACGGGAGCTGCTGGCCCGGAAGCGGGCCGTCTGGCGCAAACGCAGCTTGAGCGCCGACGAGGAGCTGGAGGAGTACCTCGCGTTGTCCGGCGGCTTGGACGAGTTCGACACCTATGGACGCCGGATCCCAGCGGCGCCGCCCAGAATACGTAAGTGTCTAAACCGTCCATAGGAATACCAAGAAAATCCACGGCGTTTTTCACCTAATTAAGCAGACCTGTGCACGGTCTGGAAATGCCCCCCCTCGTTTTATTGGAGGATTTGCCCCCGCGTTTTATTGCCCCCCGCCAAAAAATGAAAAAGTACCCTAAAATTATGACGTCATTTTTAACCTATGATGACGCCATCATCGCGAATTTTTTGCAGTTTTTAGCCTATTTCAATGTATTTTAAGCCATTTTAGACCTATTTTTACCTTATTTTCCCTTTTTTTGTCCCTTTTCCTTTCTTTTTTCTTTTTCCCCCTTTTTTTTCTTTCCCCCCTGCTTGCCCCCCCCTTTTTATTGCCCCCCGTTTCAAAAAAATTGCCCCCCGTGCTCCCCTCGTTTTGGCCGTGCCCCCCCCCCCGATAAACTACCGGGGAGGCGGCTTGCACAGGTCTGATTAAGTGGACTTTGGTTGCTCTTTTAAAAAAAAACGCTGATTGCCCATCTAGCGAATACTTTCGCCCAAATCGGCCGTTTTTCGCCTAAAATGACCACAAAAAAAAAACGGTGGGGTTTTTTTGTGGCACCACCAGCGGCTGTATACAAATTTAAATTTAGGGCACAGTCCGCTCACATTATACGGTAGGACGACTCGGGGGCGATTTAAAATTTCAATATTTTGATCACTCGCGAGTTTTAAGTCGTATTTAGTTTTTCACGTGTCAAATAAAAGTATATTCCATTTTGTGAGAATCCCAGAATTATATTCCATTAAAAGGCAATGTTTTTTTTTTCAATTTTATATTTCAAGTGAAGTAAATGACTGTTCCAAAAGTTCGAATTCAGAACTCAGAGTGTTAGCAAATATGCGGAAAGCATATAAATTAATTAAATTTGGATAAACATTGGCGCATTTACCTATATACTTGGTTAAGCGGTGCTTTTGGTTTAATTGACTTTTAAGCAGGAAACGTAATGAATTTTAAAATATGGAATGTTAATTTAACTGCTGTTAGCTTGGCATTTTTCAATCCACTAATTAAGAAAATCTTGCGGTACTTTAAAGGTTGCAAGGCTAATTTCAAATAGCATTTTACTGGTGTTTTTTTAGTTTTAAAACTTTGGTAAAAATAAGATTCAGTAATTTAAAAAAACTTATCGCGCGTGGAAAATTATTTAATTATATCAATCACTTATAGCAAAAATAATTTATTGGGTCGCTGCCCACTGTGAAATAAAAAATCGTCATAAAATAAGTACTTTTCACTCAATTATCTAAAAGAAACAGGACAATTAATAGCAGTATTATTTAAACAATTTCAAGTGTTTTAATAATATTAGCTCTAGGTTTTGGGTGTTTTTCGTTTTATTGCCTAGGTTTTTTGTGTATAAATAAGCAAAATATTTTTTTTATTTCTTAAATTAAGCTCAAAGGCCGCCAGATTTTGGTTTCGTTATAATTTTCATTATTATTTTTTATTAACCAATTTTAAAAACAATCCACCCACTAAGAATGATTTGCAATGAGTTCTGTAAAAATGAACAAAATTTGAAATATTAACTACAAGTTTTAATTTAATTATACAAAAAACGCTCAATTTACAATTTTAAGTGGACTTTTATAATTTCAGTAATCAGTAATGTAGAGTCATTCCAAATAAACTTAAAAATCGCCTATTTGCCGATTTGTCCATATCGAAGATCGTTTATTTATAAATTAAAATCATTTAAAATTTGTTATCTCAAAGTTTTATCAAAAACGTTTTTTTAAGTTTTACATGAATTTTTTATTGTTAAAGAAACAATTTTTTTTATTTGACGCTCCCTGAAATTTTGACGTTTGGGCTTAAAACGAAAACCGCTGAAACTTTAAAAATTGATATAGTATTATTTTTTGTATTTCAAAAAAAAATTAGATAAGTGAAAGCATTTGATTTGGGATGCATTTTACTTTTGTAGCAATGTGTCAAGCCTAACAATTAGTCAGGCCAGGTAAAAAAGTTTTGAAGAGGAGCAAAAAATTAACATATAAGTTTTTAGCGCACGGGAACGGTCGTGTGAATTCTGCATTTATATGAAATGCATGTGTGCACTGACATCACATGCATGTATGCAGACCTGTGCACGGTCTGGAAAACGCCCCCTGTTTTATTGGAGGATTTGCCCCCCGTTTTATTTCCTCCCCCGCCAAAAAATTAAAAAGTACCCTAAAATTATGACGCCATTTTTGACCTATGATGACGCCATCATCGCCAATTTTCAGCAGTTTTTAACCTATTTTAATGTATTTTAAGCCATTTCAGAGCTATTTTTACTTTATTTTCGCTTTTTTTGTCCCTTTTTTCTCTTTTCCTCTTTTTTTCTCTTTTTTTCCCCTTTTTTTTCTCTTTGTTCCCCCTTGCTTGTCCCCCGTTTTATTGCTCCCCCGTTTTATTGCCCCCCCGTTTCAAAAAAGTTGCCCCCCGTGCCCCCCCCATTTTGGAATTGCCCCCCCCGTTTAAACTCCGGGGGGGGCAGTGCACAGGTCTGTGTATGTAATAGTGATGTGCTCCCGGAGCTTAAAACGAAAGCTCCAATTTTCGAAATTCTAAAGCTCCACTCCTATTTTTGTGTTAAAGATTAATTTTTTAAATATGATTTTTTTAAAATTTTTCTCAACTAAATTTTTTAAATAATATAAATGCTTTTAAAATTATATTAAACTAAGTTAAAACATATTATATACATAAATAATTTTTATATTATTTATTTAAAAGGCATAGCTCTGGAGCTCTATAGGATAACGTCTTAAAGTTTCCTGAATTTTATCTTAAATCTATGCTAAACTTTTTTGAAATCAATGCTAAATAGATTGCTTATATGAATTCCTACGGAGGAAATGTTCATGCAAAAAAAAATGGAAAAAATATTTATTAAATTTAGCTTATTAAAGTTTTGCATATTCTGTCCCTACTCGAATGACGGCGCTTAGTCATTTTGATTGTTGTTGTTTTTTATATATGTTGCCTGATTTGAATGCAAAACGTTCGTACCGTTCCATCGGACTAGTTTATTCGCCAGTGGGTTCAATTTGATTAGGTTTTTCGCTTTGTTTTTTCAAAGACAATTAGTCGATGAGGCGGATATAGTGGAAATATCCTCGCCACCACCACGCAAAAAGTCACAATCATTATTTCATCAAGGTGACTCTGACCTGACACGTCGTGTTTTAAGTATTTAAATTTTATAAGATGAACAGAGTCACGGGTTTCAGTATTTTACGAAGATTCCGACTCATTGTGTGGTTGAAACGAGGAAATATACTAGGAGACGGGATTCGATTGTCTTTGACGTCAGGCGGGGGTTCGGGCGCCGGCTGGTGAACTAGGACGTCTTTAGCGTGACGTCGTTACATAAACGACTCCCGGCCCAGCGCCCCTTTGTAATGCGTTTTAATTGAATTTTAGCGCACAAAGAGATAAAAAAAATTGCGGGAAACAATAGACAAAAAAAACATAATAGAAGTCTTAAAAAATTAGCCAACATGGTAAAAAAACTTCTTTTTAAACGCAAAGCTAAGTTTATAGAAGTCGATGGCGAGCGATAAAAAAATTCAATCCCACTCTAAATGGAAATTTTTGAGTGTTTTTACATAAATTAAAAACGGCCGATTAAAAATAAAAAAGGGATTTAATTTATTAATTGAGATTAAAAAAATTTAGGTGGTAACTTGCTAAAAGCCAAACATTTGTTAAGATTGTTTTGTTAATTTGTTATTTTGTACATTTGTTAACATTTGTTGTTTGGATTTGTTAAGCCTTTGAAACATTTTTCAGCAAACCACCAATTTTTCTGATGATTAGGGTAACCGTGATTGGCTCGCATAATTTTGTTTTTTTTATAAAATAATGATGTCGAATTTTTTTGATTTTCAATTTTATACGCTATAAATAGTTGTTGCTAGAATAAACTTACTTATTTTTTAAAAAAATCACATATACATACTATGGAGCTTTAATTATTTTATCATTAATCAGGAAATACTGATTGTGAATTGGATAGGGCGTTGGTGGAGTTATCAGGTTACGAAATTTAACAACATTATACAATTTGCGCCCACGATGTCTTTCATTATTTTTATTGGAAACTATTGGAAAAAATACTGACTTTTAGTTTTACAATTATTCAAAAGTATCAAAAAACAAAAAAAAAACAGGTAATTATACCTAATAATTTAGCAAATACATTCTATCCTTTTCTTATTTTCATTTATAACAATATTCCTAGTTTGCCATAAACTACTCATATGTTTGCCTTTATAATTTACTTTTCACAAAGAGATTCTTGGATTTTGGAGAACAATACAAAAGTTTTCGACGTGAAGCTCCAAGCTCATAGTATGAATGTTTTTTTGTTTGTTATTTTTGTTGTTATTATTTTTTATTTCTTCTGGTATCATCAAAATTATAACCAAAAATTTGTAAGTTTTTTGTAAAAACTGGCACCGGCGTATGCTATTACAATAGTATACTCTCAAAGCAGGCCATTATAATAGCACATTTTCAATTATGTCATTATAAAGATATATTTTCCACCAATTTGTCTTTAATTGAAATGGATTTATTGAATCACGCAAAAAAATCCATTTCAATTCGGGATAAAATTAAGCTATGCCTTTATATTGGTATTCTTGGCGCTTTTCAAAAATTTGAAAAATTGCGTGAACTTTTACGTAAATTTGCGTGAATTAAAATAGCGAGTATGCCATTATAGGAGTGGTATCATAATAGCCTAATTCATTATAATGGCGTACGCCATAATCACTTTTTATATCAATATAGCTGCTCGTTTATGGTTATACTATATATTTTTAGGTATTATCAAAGCTGGATAATCTAATAAAGGTATGTCACAGCGGTCTTTAGCAGCGTGCATCATAAAATTCAATTCGAGCCGCATGTTCGGCCTAGGGCCGCATGTCCGGGCACAAAAGAGCAAATTTTGGTGCGTTGCGTTCTTGTTATTTTTACCATAGTGGTGTGGCGTGGCGAAATTCGCTCCCTTGTGCCCGAACATGCGGCTCTAGACCGGGCATGCGGCCCTAGGCTGGACATGCGGCCCTAGGCCGGACATTCGGCCTTAGGCCGGACATAGGGATGCGGCCAGCCGGACATGCGGCCCAGGTGGCATGGGCGGCCTTAGGCCGGACATGCGGCCCTACATAGGCCGGACATGCGGCCCTAGGCCGGACATGCGGCCCTAGGCCGGACATGCGGCCCTAGGCCGGACATGCGGTCCTAGGCTGGACATTCGGCCTTAGGCCGGACATGCGGCCCTAGGCCGGACATGCGGCCCTAGGCCGGACATGCAGCCTTAGGCCGGACATGCGGCCCTAGGCCGGACATGCGGCCCTAGGCCGGACATGCGGCCCTAGGCCGGACATTCGGCCTTAGGCCGGACATGCGGCCCTAGGCCGGACATGCGGCCCTAGGCCGGACATGCGGCCTTAGGCCGGACATGCGGCCCTAGGGCCGGACATGCGGCTCTACATAGGCCGGACATGCGGCCCTAGGCCGGACATGCGGCCCTAGGCCGGACATGCGGCCCTAGGCCGGACATTCGGCCTTAGGCCGGACATGCGGCCCTAGGCCGGACATGCGGCCCTAGACCGGACATGCGGCCCTAGGCCGGACATGCGGCCTTAGGCCGGACATGCGGCTCGAATTGGATTTTATGATGCACGCTGCTACAAACCGCTGTGACATACCTTTATAAAGATTATCCACTTTTTGGTATTATTATATATTTTAAGATAATTAAAAATATTCATAATTATCTTTTCATGTTTGGGGAGTCGGTGTGGAGTTACGTCACGTGACATGTGACGTAAGGTCACCTGAGTCTCACGTGACGTGACACTCTGACGGCCTCCAAGATAGCAAATCAGATCGATTTTGCAATGAGTTCACCACTGAAACTGAATCATCAACTCGCCATTATTCATTTATTCACTTTCCAATTTAAGCTCCTCCGATGACAATACATTTTAAGAAAGATTAAGTCGATAGTTTTTTTTTCTTTTCTCACCGTTAGCATTATAAGTCTGTATTGCTTAAAGTCCTTAGTATTTTTTAGTGGTTTAATTTTTATTTGGTCTTTATGTATATTTTCGCCAAAGCCTCACATATTATCTGACCAATTTGTTTTCTTACTTTGTACCAAAAAATTGTAACCAAAAACCAAAAAAAAGAGTAACTAAAATTTCCGACCTTGTTTAAAAATGTGGTTATATCTTTATACATTTACTTCATTTTTGATTGTTTATTCGAAAAAGGCATTGAATTCCAGCAATAAGTACAGGAAAAGGTTTCCGACTAACAAGAATCCAGCTGCTAATAATGGAGATTGATCTGATTTGTTTGGTTTGATTTAATAGTAATCGAGGCAATAGCGCCAGCCAAGTAATATTTGAGAGTTTATTTCTTTTTACCGCGGCATCGTTGTTCAATTGAAAAGATTGTGCTCCTTGTAGATCATTCTGAGATTTAGGTACTAATAATTTTAACCAGAATTATTTTTAAAATTTTATATAATTTTTTTAGGTTATACCAACCAGTATTCGACTTAAACTTGAAATTACTCGGTTTTAGCGTAAGCGGCGGTGTCAAAAATGACCGGGTTTCAACTTACCTGGGTTCTAAGTTCCATCGGATTTTTTAAAAACCTTCGCGCTGAATTTTCCAAATCATTTATGTTGTATGTTATATATAATGGCCATCGGTTGTACTGAAAGTTTCATCTGAAAAAAAACTACAGCGCTGCTAAAAGTGAGCGCTGTCAAAGCGTGTTAAAGCGTGTTAAAATTGTTTTACCTTACTTGCGGTTTCGTCTGATAAAATGGCAAACTGTAAATTCCACCGACACCGACACCGCCTTAAATTTACGCAAATTATATAATGATGTGCAGGTTAGGCTTAGGCTTAGGCTAAAATTTGCATAATATTAAAGATTACGGTAAATTACGGTAGATTTTGGTCGGTGTCGGTGTCGGTGGAATTTACAGTTTGCCGATAAAACTGAAAAATGAAACTAAACTGCAGCATTGCCAAAAGTGAGCACTGCACAATCTTAGCTGCATGGGAATACGGAAAGTTGAACAATGGTTCGATCGGACCGTTTCCATTTTTCTTTCCTTTTTTATCAAAGTCTGTTGCAAAAAAATCTTTTCACATTGCTAAGTTAATTTGCGAAATTACTAAATGGGCTCATGGGGATATATAGCTCCTATTATTCTTATATTTTATCCCATTCGCGATATAGAAACTTCATCAAGCTTCCGGCTAGAGTTACAATGCCCCGTAACGTTGATCAATTTATAGTGTTTGCGCTAAAAATACTTTGTATTTTTTTTAAATTGTGTAAAACCAAATTACGTGGAAATCTTCAGAATTATTTCTTACCGAACAAAAATCCAATAAATAGGAAATAGTATGTTTTCAAAAATAATGCTTCCAACGATTTTTCAGAAAAAAATGTTTTGTTCTATGGAAAACGGTAAGAAATTTATAAACTATAAAATTTTACCTGTAAAAATACAAAAAAATATTTATATTTATATTTATTTCTAATCCCTTTACTCTGATTTAGCCCTATGCGATCAGTTACTATTACTGATGTTTGTATCCTACAATATTATATTGCCGAGCTCCGGTCATTTAAAGTTGAGGGAGCTCCGAAACTCCGAAGTTCCGTCTCTTAAATAAGCGATTTGAAGCTTATTTAAGCTTAAAATACATTTTAAACCCCTCTAGTATTGTAGTATTTGTAGTAGGGATATTTTTATTGCTTTAAATAAGTTTTGGAGAAAATTTAGGTAACAAAAAAATTTGACAAAATAATCTATGCAATATAACAAAATACTCTTTGTTGTTCATGAAATTATTATAAAAAAGGGCGGAGCTCCGGGGGTTTTACCGGAGCTCCTAAAAGCGGGCTCCGTCCCGGAGCTCCGGAGCTCGGAGCCCCGGGAAACATCAGTAGTTACAAATTTGTGTGGTAATGATGAATAAATTTTATGTCGCTCAAAGTCTCTCGAGCGCAAAATTCAAACTTTCAGCTTTAATTCAGAACGACGGGCTATACACGCTTCGTCGTTACTACGGCAAAATCAGCCACAACCATTATAAAATACACGTGACTGTGACTCATTTCGTAGTTAATAGGGTCCTGTTTTAAATTTAAACTGAGTCACAGACACACATATTTTATACGAACGAACTCTGGCTCATTTTGCCGTAGTAACGACGGTTTCTTACAATAATAAAAAACCCCCGAGGACATGCATAAGCAATTTCAATTCGGGAAGGGGGAGGGTTTTAAACCCCAATCAGAGGAACGCATTTTTACTACATGATTTTTTTCGAGAGTGCATTTTACCCATATCGCTTATCGCGCTAAACTTCAAAAATAATAAATAAAAAAACGGTAATCCTCCAAAAAAAGCTTTTTATGGCTTAAAAATAACAATTTAGACCTTAAAACTCAGTTTGCAGACAGTTAGAAAGGTATTTTAAAAGGGTTTTTTTCATGTTTTAAAACAGGGGGTCTGGGGACGGTTACCCCGTCGAATTTCCCCCTTCCTACTTTGGAGTGCGAATTAAAAAATATTAATTAATTTGGTTAATAAGGGTTAATTCCTTGACCCCTCATACCCATTTGTGTATAATGTATAATGTATAATGTTTACTCTTAGCTAAACCTATAAAAAACCTTATTTAAGAACAATGGGTTTAAATAAATTAGACTTTTACATTCCATTGTAAGTGTTAATAGCTTGTAATTTAACTTTTATTTACAAGTGCTCTCCTAACAAAGCGGTTAGAAATTTTTTTTTTAAACGCGACGACTTATTTATAATAATCGCGTCGCGTCGAGGCACGTGCCAGTTCAAAGCTTAAAAAATAGTTCAACTTTGAAAATAGTTCAACGTTGAAAATAGTTTAACGTTGAAAATAGTTCAACTTTGAAAATAGTTCAACGTTGAAAATAGTTCAACTTTGAAAATAGTTCAACGTTGAAAATAGTTCAACTTTGAAAATAGTTCAACGTTGAAAATAGTTCAACTTTGAAAATAGTTCAACGTTGAAAATAGTTCAACTTTGAAAATAGTTCAACGTTGAAAATAGTTCAACTTTGAAAATAGTTCAACGTTGAAAATAGTTTAACGTTGAAAATAGTTTCACGCTGAATTATTCGACTGTAAAAATGGAGACATGATTCTTATAATTCCTTCGGCCGTGTTGGTGGGTAGCAAACAACTTTAGCTGATAGGAAAAGCCGGCGGGTTCGAGAGTTCCCTCTCTGACTCCGGGGCATTCCACTTACAAATCGTCGTTACTACGGCAAAATGAGCCCTTGTCGTTATAAAATAAACGTGACTGTGACTCATTCTGTAGTTAATAGGATCCTGTTTTAAATTTAAAATAAGTCACGGGCGCATATATTTTGTACGAACTGTGGCTCATTTTGCCGTAGTAACAACGAAATGACGGAAAAAGCGGGCCGTGATAATCCACGATCGATCTCTTTATTCCCTGTTTATTTCTTTTACGGCGGCGGAAGGGGGGGGGCGTGAATTGGCCGTTTCGCCAAACACTCCCGGCTTCAAACGTACCGTCGTTACCTACAGAATAAGTCACAGTTCGTATAAATTACATGCAACTGTGACCTCATTTTAAGTTCAAACAACACGTTATTTACATACAGAATGAGTCACATTCGCAAGCATTTTATAAGGGCTTTGGCGGATTTTGCCCCAGTAGCGACGATACATACACGACCGCGAATATGATTTCCAGTCCGAAGCTTTTTCCCCCGCACGACCCCGGGCTCCGTGGTAAATTGAGTTTAAACGGAGACAAACTTGGCTTTTCTGTTGTCAGCGCTCATGACGGGCGAACGATTAGAATTTTTGGCAAAATACCTCATTTTAAAAGACCGTCAAACGCAATGTTTTTGTTACGATTTAGCGGCCAAGAGGTAAACGTAGTGTTTTTTTAATGTATTTGGCTTTATTTCCAAGTAAAATAAAAAGTTTTTTGCTGACCGAATATAAAAATTTCTTAGAAGCAAGATTTTATGTAAGAAGAAGTGTATTTCATACTATGTTTCTGTATATGATATAATAGCGGTACAGCTTTATTAATAAATAAATAATAAATAAAATTAATAAATTATATACATACAAATAATTTACATTTTACTTCTTCTACTTTACTTTAGAATGGATTTAACTTTATAAATTTCTGATTTTATGAATGGAATATATACGCGTCTTCAATGTGCGGTGCCGAGTCAAACTTTTTTTCTTTAATTTTGATATTTTTTTGTAAAAACCTTACCCCTGCCCCCAATAACCCACAAAAAATTTTTTATCAAAGTATCACCTGTAGTTTAGGACATATGACTCTCCAAAAATGGCGTTTTTTGACAATTCTGTAATTGAAAGATTTGTCAATGGGTATAAAAATTTAACTTACAAAATCTGCACTTAACGAAAGCGGCTACATTCTACTTTAGTTTTATACTTTGACTGTTAAAATTTGTGCGATATTTGTCGAGATATTGCGTTTCCTGTGCAAAAAAACCCTCGATTTTTTCGCTAAAAAAACCAAACGGCGGCAGTAATTTGATTAAGTTTGCCCAGCATTTCTGCCGTCACTTCGAATTTTTAGCGAAGCGAAAAAACCGAGGGTTTTTTGCACGGCAAACGCAATATCTCAAGAAATACTGCACCAATTTTAACAATCAAGGTATAAAATTAAAGTAGAAAATAGTCGCTTTCTTTGAGTGCCAATTTTGTAACTTAAATTTTTATACCCGTTTAGAAATCTTTCAAGTGCAGAATTGTCGACAAAAGCCATTTTTGAGGGACCAGGGACCATATCTCCTGAACCAGTGGAGATATTTTGATGAAAAAATTTTTGTGGGCTAATGAGGGCAGGGCTAAGGTTTTCAGAAAAAAATTTTCAAAATCGAAGACAAAAAGTTTGACTGCGAATCGTTCCTTTAAGGCTGGTCATACGTCGTCCTAAGGGTCCAAAAGACAAAGTCTAAAGGACAAGTTTTCGACAATCCAAAGTGTTCTTTGGACGAAGTATGAATGCTACTTGAAATACTGTTCCTTGGACTGTCCTTTGAATTGTCCAAAGTACCAAAAGGTCAATCGAAAAATTTCAAAAGAACATTTTGACGGCTGTGTTTGTCTTTTGGACAATGTCTTTTGGACTTTGTCCTTTGGACACTTTGGACAAGGTATGAACCAGCCTTTACACGCAAATAGGAAGGACTCGAATGCCAAAATCTTAAAACAAACTTTACATCTTCATTTTTCCGTCGAAACCACTATAGCATTCCTCGCCAAAACTGAAACGATAAACCCAGTTAACGTGCGCCTTTCAGACACGTTAAAAATCAGAACCGTTTTACATTTTTTTGCATTCTAAAATATAGTGATATACTGTTAAAGGTTAATACAACTTTTCGTTAAGTTAGCGGGAAGGCGCCAGCCAACTGCAAGATTTTTTGAAGGTTCTTATCGATCACTATAAATAGACTTGAATACAATAAGCAGTCTAACAGGTCAATTTAAAAAATTGTCAAACTTGCTGGCATTATGATTGTAGATTTTTCTAATAGCACACAATATAACTTATGTATTAAGCTTCTTTCAAGTTTGCAATGCGTTGTTTTTGCTTATTAAAACGTAAATTTTGTTTTCATTTTGTTCCTAGCAACTATAGACGCATTTTTGTGTACACCTGCATTTCTTTGCTTCTTTAAGTCCTCCTACATACATCTTAAATAATGTTTTGCTTTTTATGTATGCTGCGGTAATTGCAGGTGCGAAACCCAAAAATAATATGTTCCTATTTTTTTTTAATAATTCTATAAATTTGTAAAAAATATTTCATTTTCCAAAAAAAGTTAGATTTATACGAAAAGCTTGTTGCTTCGTGTAAATTAGCTAAACATTAAGTTCGTACTTAATAATTTCCCTTTTGCTATGGATTTATTTAACAAAAACATGTAACCTTTTAAAAATTTAAATATAGTAAAACTATGTATTGCTTATACAATTTCGAATCCCTTTATTTTTTACACTATAATTGTGTCTTTAATTTAAACAATCCTCTAGATATCATACTCGTGTACATTATCACTTAAAGATTTACTAAAGATATTAGGCTTAAATAAAAATCTCAAATATTAGGCTCCAGAGCTCTGGATCACCGGAGGGCCGCCTCTTAAATTACGAAGTCCAAGCTTTTTTAATCTTCAAATATGCTCTATCTCTATCCGTTTTGTTAGATTATTTTATTTTTTTTAATAAGTTTTAAAAAAATTGCAAATTTATCTATAGCATTAATCTTTAATTATTAGTGACAAAAATACAAAAATATAGATGAACTCTTTATTTTTAAGCTCTGGTACGGAGCTGTGTGAAACATTACTAATATGGGCATAGATGAACAAGGGGGGGTAGGGTGGGGTCCACCTCCCCTAGCCTTGAAATTTCGGGGGCCCCCCTAGAAAAAAATCCAGGGGGCCCCCCTACCCCCAAATTTTCGAATTTTTCACTCCTGACCCCCCTCTAGATTTTGAAATCTGACCCCCCTCCCTTCTCGAGAAAATTTTAAGTACTTTTTTTATACTAAATTTCCTTCAAAAACGTGAATTTTTAACACAAATTCATATTTTTACACCCTTTTTATACCTAAATATCGCTTTTTATTCAATAAAATGTAGTATTATCTTATAAACTATTATTAAACATTTAATAGTTTAAAAGTATTTTGTTTTGGAAATTGGACCCCACCTGACCCCCTCTAGGTTTCAAAATCTTCCACCCCGGGTCGACCCTCCCTAGAAAGCTAGGGGGGAGGTTCGACCCCTCCCCTAGGTCCCCCGCCTTAGATTTTGAAATTTCATTTACCCGGGGTAAACACCCCCCTAGCTTTTTGACCGTGTTCATCTATGAATATGGGTTGTCATTTTGTATATTTAATTTGAAAGTCAAATGTTTATAATAATGATGTCCCCACTGTCCAATACCATGCTCCAAAACTTAGGCCATTTGAAAAGAAGGAAACTTCAAAGCTATGCCCCTTAGATGAGCTATTTCAAGCTTATTTAAGTTGCGTGGCGAAAAAAACAACAGCCATCGACAAAATTTCATAAAGTAGGGTAACTGACTTAATTTCGGCCACCTTTTTTTATTTTTTTAAATAAGTTTTTTCTGGCTTTTTCAATCAACCCAAAATTTGGCTTAAAAATCAAACAATAGCTATATTTGTTATTCCACTGCAAAATTTTAAAATTTCTGTTAAACTTAAAGATCAGTGGAGATTTAAAGTCTCCTTTTTATAGTGGCCGAAATTAAGGCGCGTGCCATTTATTTCGGCCACCTACAAAAAACTGGCTATAACTATTGCTTAAACGAACAATAAAAATTTCTAAAGGTTGCAAATTTACCCTTAGGTATTGTTTTTGGTACATATAACTTAATTTTTCCCGTTTGCGAACTTTAATAGTTATAAACAACACTTTAAATAATTATGTCAAAACCTTAAAAAAACAAGTTTTAATAATTTGTATTTTTTGTTCAATTTTTATTTTTGGCTTAAAAAACGTCAAAACAAAATCAAACGAGCAAAAAAATTCTTTATAAATACGGTAGTACAAGGATATTTAAAAACAGCAAAAAACGGCAGGTTCTTTCACCTAAATTTTCAGGTGGCCGAAATTAACGGAATCTTAAAATGCGCAGTTAGTTAAACGCATTGCAAAATGATTTTGAAGAAAATATCAAAACATGAACATTAGCAACTTTGAGCCTTAAATAGAAGATATTTTAAGGTTATATATTGCTTCGTTCTAAATTTGATGCAGTTTAAACACGAAGCAAAAATTAGGAAAATCACAAAAAAATCACTTTTTGTATGAAAATGTTGATAATGTAGACTAACAAAAATAAAAAAACTTTTGCAAAAACATTTTATTCAACATTAATTCAGTTACTTTTGTGCTAGTTCTTTTGTGTTTTAAAAATAAGCCAATTTTCTAACACCCTAAATTGGTGGCCGAAATTAAGGCGTGGCCGAAATTAAGTCAGTTACCCTATTTATTTTTTGTCTGAACTGCTTCCTGTGCTATAAAACCGGTTTTACTTCGCACAGCCAGGAGCAGTGAAACCCCCGCAGTTTCACAGCCTAGGACAGTTTGTGATAAAATACTAACGTTAAGACACTAACGTCGGAATTATATGGATTGTGCCTTCCGCGGCCGAATTAAGCTAATTGTCCAGTATTAAACTTGAATGAAAAATCGGTCAAATTATCAGAATATGGGTTTCGCACCAAAATGCGCAATTGGTATTGTTTTATTAAAACATCTATTTAGATGTTATAAACTTTGATTTAAAACATTAAATACTGGATTGGTAGCTATAAAGTTTGTTATGTATTTGCACGGTAAGTTACAGGGTTTTTTTTTCGTTGTTTTTCGTCTTCTTAAATATAAATTCGCCAGAAATATATTTTTATCATTTTTTAAGCCAAAAAATTAAAACCTATGCCAAAACTAATTTTTTATGGTATTTGTTGGGAATATAAGAATTAGATAATTGAATTTAATGATATAACTTTATATCTTAGAAATTTTACTATTTTAAGATATTATATTATTGTTAATATCTGTTAAAAGGAAATATAGTATATAAATATAAGTTTTTCGTTGCAAATATATAAAATAAATCATATAAAATAAATTTATCTAAAAAACTAAAAAGTAAAGAGGCTTTATAATCAAATAAACCCTTGCTTCTATTTTTACGAAATAAAATAATAATATTTTTATTATTTTTTCTTCAGTCTGTAAGATTTCCTTTATTATTACCTTGAAAAGCACATTCTTAGTTTTTAACGCTTATTAATTTGCCTTATTTTTTATTTATTGAGTGATTTCCCCACTTTCAGTCCAGTTTTACCGATTCAGACAATATTATAAAAACATATTTTTATAGAAATAGTAAAACTCCTTGAATTAATTGTTTTGCTTTCCTCCCCGTTCAAAGCTTGTGTTTGTACTTTTTACCTTTGTTGTACAGATATTTCCATATATCCACCAGCAGTAAATGAACTATGGAACCACATGCCTCGGTTATTAATTTAACTGTCTCCTGCCTGCCTTCTGTCGGTCAGTTGCTTGCCTCTTGGTCGCCCCTGCCTGCAATCCATCGAGTGATTTTTTGTCTAACTGGATTAATTATTGCTTTTTGAAAACTCTAAATATTCTAGACTGTTCCTTAATTTTCCTATGCATCAAAGGTTTTACATATGAAAAGCAAGGGGACACAGATTTTTAAAAATATGAGCATTTTGTTCATGCGTCCATTTCCTTTCTTTTTCACGACCCGTCAAGTTCTTCGGTTGAAAGTGTCCTTCATGTGTTATTTGTTTCTTTACATTTCCGGCATTGGAAATGTAAAGAAATATTACCTCGTTACAACGATAGAAAAAGTCACAATCATTAAAAAATCAACGCGACTCGGACTTGTAACGCTTATATTAATTGTATATTAAAGGATAAAAAGAGTCACAGTTACTAGTATTTTATGACAATTCCGACTTACTTTGTCATGGTAACGAGGATTAGTTTTTCGCATTCCTTTCTGGAACGCGGGAACCTAGACTTAGGTCAGCTTGCTGCGGTAACGTTGACATTTAAATACATTTAAGCGCCTCATTATTGTGTCAAAATATATTTGAACACTTTTTTATTATATTTGTTTATCGGCAAATACAATCGAATAATATGTATACTAACAATATTTATTAAATCCCACTAAGCATAATCATGACTTAATATGTTCCCGCCGCGATTTTATCTCCCAAGCTTAATAAAAGCTTAACGTTCGCATTGTCACTGCGCCTAACAGAAAAACTTATTTTGAAATAATACGCAGATCTAGTTAAACAGAAAGTTTTTAAACCAAGTTTAAAAACGGTTGCGGTCAAAAGAAACGGTATAACGCAGGTGTTATAAATAAAACGCGACAAAGAATTAGGTGAAAAAGAGTTTGAGTTTCACAAAGCAATTAGATCACGTGCTTTTCATGCATGAAACACTACACGAAACATATTGTATTGATAGCGCTAAAAAAACAACGACTAGAAGTTTTGAATGTAAAAAAAACATTTGCTTAAATATTTTTCGTTGTTTGAATTTTAATTAAAATTGTAATTGTAACTATAATAGACAAAATCATGGTTATATTGCAATTATTATATGTTTTACTAAATTGTTTTATTTAAATTATATTACATTAATTTAAATGATTAATTAGACAGTATAATAATAATAATATTTGTTATTATTTATTAAAATATAGCATTGAAAATACTAAAAATCCAACACAAAACCGGGTGAACTACCCCGGTGTGTATAGAAAAAAAACAACAGATTTTGAAGATGAAAACTGATAAGATTGCATTGGGGCATTAGCTCCAGTGGGTAAATTTTATCCCCAGTGCGCTGTTTCATAAATGTTACTAAGATTTGATTCTTTGTAAATATTTACAAAGAAATGAAATCCTATGATAAAGCATAGGGATTTTTGCAATTAATATTTATGCAAATATTTTATATATTAAACTTTCAAGGTGAGTAAACACTATAGATAGGATAATAATATTTTTTTTAAATTCTTAATACCTTTTTTCAATCAAGACCTATATATAGTTTTTCTGCGAATCCTGCACCATGTAAAACATACATGGGCAAGTTGGTTGGGGGGGGGGGGGGTGTTAAACCCCCAATTGTGGGGGGGGGGGTTAAAATCCGAGAAACGCAAAATACCCATATCGTTTTTTTTCTGGAGTGCATTTTACTCATATTGTTTTTCGATTTTGAAGGAAAAATAGGTAAAAAACGCTAAGTTCAGGTCAAAAAGCCCTTTTTATTGCATTTTTGAGCTTTTATTGCTTAAAACATTCATTGTGTGTGACCTCAAAACTTAAGTTTGGAGGCAGTTAGAAGTCATTTTAAAGACTTTTTTTCATTTTTCCAAAATTGGGGGGTGACCTTTTCTCCCCCCCCCCCCCCGTCTGAGTGGGTGGGGGGGGGGGGTTAAATCCCCCTTCTCAGATTTGGGGGGGTTTAACGCCCCCAAGCCCCCCCCCCCCCGTGCCCATGTATGATGTAAAATATATAAAAAATTAGAATCAGTATAAAATCAATGCGATTTTGACTTATACAGTTTTTAGTATTTGTGTGTTAAAGTTAAAAAGAGTCAAAATTACGAGCATTTTATGACTATTCCGACTCATTTTGACTCATTCCATGATAGCCAAGAAGTTACGGGCCTTACAAGGAGGCCTGATATAAAATGCATTAAGAAATGCCCCGCATTGATTTTAATACGCACAGGCAAGCGCTTAAACGTTTATATATATATTTTTTGCAGAAATAACCGGAGCCAGCGGTAGCGAAGGGCCTGGATCCGTTATCGATTTTTCCGAGGAAGATTGGGATTACACCTATCCGAACAAACCCTCCGCCAGATTTCGCAGAAAGTAAGTATCTGATTTTTATATTAAAAACGATTTTTATCGTAGCATTTTTTTATTGGTAGCCCTATGCTGTAACCGCTGTTAGCTAAGACACCCAAGTATATTTTCAAGTCAAATCAAAGTGGTTTTTCTACAAATAAAATCACAAGCAAAACATAATAAAACAAAACAAAAAAAACTTAATATTCATTTTATAAATCTAATGAAGAAACGAATGGATAATTTTAATTGTTTAAAGAGCACAATGGTCGTTTCGTATGAGATGATTGATGAAATGCAGTGCAGTTTAGCGCGGTTAAAAAAAACATTCTAGCAGAGTGATATATGAATAGTTCCGTTGTCACAATCGAAATTTTTATATTTTCAAGTCATGTATTTTCGAAAATTTTCGAAAATGAATAAAAAGTTTTTTTTTTAATATGTGGGTATTAATATTAGTAAATGCGTGTCCTATACCAAACAAGTATATTTTCAGAAGAGGCTTGAACTTTATGTTGGTGAAGTTTGGATTGATTTCGCCTAAAGTGTATATTAATACATTAGAATAAAGTTAAAAATAAGAAACGCAAAATGTTTTAATTATGAAAGAGTTATCTTGGACACAAGTTTAGTTTATAATATTATAATTTGAGATATAACAAAAATATAGCTGGGGCACAAAAAACAATTAAAAAAATACTTAAAGCCCTATTATAAGATTACGAAATAAAATTAAATTAAATAATGACAAAATAAATTTATTCATTATTTATTTATTACGAAAATATTCAATCGGCATTTACAAACCTCTTTTCTTAATTATTATAAATAATTAGTTTATGTTTAAAGAATTTCAGAGATATATAAATTAATTTTCGTTGTTATAAAAGTTGCAAATATAAACATTGAATAAGTGGTCAAATAAATTTTGTTTAAGAAATTTGCAGTGAACTCTAACTACGAAGAAAACTGTAATTCGACAATTTTGTCACAATAAATTATTTGTATATATAACAAGCACTTATTATCCCTGCTTTTTTTAAAGCACATTTTTTTGTTCTGTAGCGAAAAAGAATAAAAGCAAAAACGTCGATAATATAGTTGAGCAGTTCAGAATAGTTTTAATTACTATATAAGTTGTCATCATGCAAAAGCGTGATTGGAGACAAAACATGTTTTCAATAAATTTCAAACATTTTTATTCTGACAGAAAATAACCTTCCCATATACCCGAATAGCTTCGGCCTGTTTTCAATAAGTGCTAATTAAAGTTTTTTTTACCGAATAGACCTCTGCGAAGTACTAAAATTTTTATAAGAAAGTCTAATAACTTGTTGAAGCCGTTTTCTTGTTAAGTTCCTCTATTTTCCTTCGTTTTTTAAACTAATCCGCGTTTACTAGCACGTATCTTTTTTGGACACGGAGATTTTTGAGAAAAAAAATTGCCACTGCTAATAATGGGCAGGTTTCCAAATGAATTTATATAATTCGTGGTGAGTAGTCCGCTTGAATCCGTGAAAAGTATCAGAATCGCTCATTATAAATGCGTGGGACTGATGGTTCTGCGTCATTATAATTTCGACCTGAATTAAAAGGTTATTTTCAGTCGCAGGGCGCCTTCGAAAAAGTTTGTACGCGTCACGAGGACGAAAGCTGGAGGGGTATAACCTCCGGTGAATCCTATATTGACATATCTCCTCGCTACATTATCACTTATGAATACCGATAGGAGCGCTCTGGATATAGCCCGCATTTCATTATCTTTTTATTTCTCTCCGCGCTTATCCCTCTTTTGATGCCGCCCCCGTCTCCCTATCTCCCCGTGGTGCCAAGGTGCGTGACACGAGAGTTAGCACTAGACTAGACTAGACTCTTGTCCAACACGGGCTAATAGTCTAGCTCGCCGGGGGTAACGCTCGCATTAGATAGACTCAAATAAAAATTAACTCCGGGCTGTACAAAAACGATGTGGACTGGAAAGTTGTTTAAGAGCGTGCATATTTTGATTAAAGCTTTGATTTTTTTGTAATTGACATCTTATACAGACCAAGAAAATCCTCGATAAAACATTTATTGAAATTATATTGCAACGTTTTGATTGTATTTACATATATTTTCATATTTCGGCGGGAAATTTGTTAATTTCAACGATATTAAAAATCTTCTGATTATTACTAAATCTATTATACAATTAAATCAATTCACTATTAAAGCTTTGGCATAAACCGACAGTTTCGAAATATGCTCACATAAATTTCTTTCTGAACCACATCGTAGTGGCATATTATCTCTTTTTTTGTGTTTTTTTTCTGCTCAAACTTTTTTATGTCGCCCGCGTTTCTGTCTCTTTCTGTATACAGGGTTCCCAAGTTGCACGAAACGCGATAGGAGGATCATACCAAAATCATAAGTAAGCCTAATTTGGGTGGTGCAGTTGTGTGCTAAATAAAAAAAAAATCTTGATGATAAGCAATCAAAACAACGCTAATTTTCATAAGTTGTAATTATCAATTTATAGTAACTATAATATATTTTCAATTAACTGGATTTAATAAATAGCACTAAACATGAATTAAAAATTTCTTCTTTAAATGTCTCCTCATCTTTTATTCACTGAACAATTGCTTGTTGGCTTTGCCAGATTTGGCTTGCCTGTACATAGTAAATTTGCACTATCTACTAAAATTAACTTATTACATTAAATTCAGGGCCGACTAATTTAAGGAATGTTTGGTATTCTGTAAACAATTAAACTCTGTTAAAGTGTATTTACTTCTGGATTCTACAACCAAAAAAATCTACTTTTTTTTCTTTTTTTAAATTTAACTTTATTTTAGTATTTTCTTTTAATTTAAAAACACTGACATTGTTTTCTGTTATTGTGGAAAATGACAATAAAACAATGGAAATTCGATTTTTAAAAATTAGTTTTCAGTAATTAATTTCTCTTAAAATTTTTTTTGTTTATTTTGTTTGAAACCCTTGTCGCTAAAAAATGTTTATTTTATTATTCAAAAAGGTCAAAACGGAAAAAACTGAGTTAAAAATAATAAACACCTTAATAATAAGATTTTTTTCATTACCACATTATTTTGTATAGACTATAATTTTGTTCATTTGTTGACAAGTCAAAAAAGTAAGATATCGTCTTTGTTTTTTTTAAATATTATTCAAAATGGGGTAGTCTAAGCTAAAATGTTTTTAACTTTTTAGAGTAAAAACATAAGGTTGTTGTATAATTTAGTCGTCTTGTATTCGTTGGGAGTAAAGTTAAGTTAAATAATACTTAAATAAAAAAACATACAGTTTTAAAAAAGTTTTTTGTTCAAAAAGTGGTGTATTAGGTGTTTTGATGTTTTGGAATATTGCCCAAAATTTTTTTGAAACCACTTCATTTTTTGAATTTTAAACAAGTCTCGGAAAAAAACCAGTAATACTATTCATTTATATTTATTGTTGTCCAATCTTAGGGTGTCATACGTTCACACATGTCCTAAAATTATCAGAATAAAATGAATTTTCATAAAAAAATTTCTAAGCTCTATTCATTGGTTCGAGTGACGCTCTGCGCAATGTAATTACATAACATTTAAAAAGATTTCATTTTGTCTGAGAAATTGTGTTTTGTATTTTTGATTTATATAACGTTAATAAAACACGCAATATACTTATCAACAAAATTGTTAGGATATTAGGCAAAAGATATTAGGCATTAAGCGTTTCATTTTTAATTTACTATTTGTATTACCTGTTTTGATTGAAAAAAGTTAACTACAAAGTATTCGTGAAAATATGGCTAAAGATAAATTTTGCCGTATGAGTTGAACTTTCGATGGCTAAATAAATGGATCACTGAACGATTATTTCTAAAATACAAAATGTCAGCAATAGAATTCACTTTAGTAGTTAAGAAACGTAAATACTTTCGAAACTTTGTAGCATTTTTTTTCGATTTTTGATATTTATTTTTGAGACTCTTTTTTTATTGTAAGTCACAATATTACAATATTCACGAGTCAATAATTAAACTATATCCACGCACTTGGATTATAAATTTTGTTTAAACAGAATTTTAAAAATTCAAGCTTAAATATTATTTAAATAATAATTTTAACTAACTTAATAGGGACTAAAAAATAAATTTTTAAAAAACTTTTGGACCTCTTAGTCTGGTATATTGTGACGTTTTTTTGAATTTAGTTCCAGAGATAATTTAATTAACTGACCAAAAATATAGCAAATTTTAGAAGACGATAGAAAAATATTGCGCTCCCGTTGAATTACATAGGCGTGAACATTTTTTTTTCATAGTTTTTATTTATTTCTTCAGTTATCGTAAATATAGCGTAAAATATGTTAAATATTCGCTGCCATTAGAGCCGTGGTGGCGTTTTTTTTAAACATCATTAGACCTAAAACCGTTCGGTACATTTTGATTGGGTTTAGCCGTCCACGTATAGAGAGTGAAGCTCAAGGCTTTGTTTTACCTACAATCAGAGTGAAAGTTTTTTGCGGCACACTTTTCAACAAAAAAAAAGCCACTGGGGCGTATCGATCCTGCTAACACAACATCCCGACTACGGCGAAATGAGTCGTACTTCGTATAAAATACACGCGACTGTGACTTATTTTAAGTTTAAAAACACCAGTATAGTAATTAGATAATGCGTCACAGTCGCGTGCATTTTATACCGACTGCGGTTCCTTTTGACGTAAAGCGACGACGACAAGTAAGTTCCCCCTTCGGGGCCCGTAAATACACAGAGAGCGTCCGGGGGGTTCGGGTCCGCACTTTTTCTCGCTCTTTCACAGTACATAAAAGGAAGTTGAGACAAAACCACCTTCTCCCCTCCCATTTCCGGACTGTTAATTCGCCACACTTAATTTTAACATAGCGTTTGCATTCGAGTTTCAACACATGTAGCTTGTAGTTTTGTCTATCAAGTATATTAGTTAGTAGTATACTACTTATTTGCATCTTTTATCATCTCTTTTGGCTATTCTACAGCAGTTCTTTGGCTTGAATTTTGCTTCTGAATGGACCTACCTAGCATAACAAAAATTGGGTCGGCGGTCCCACCACGAAACAAAGTTCCTTTCAAATTAAATGAATTTTTTTTTATTATTTTTGAAACTGGAAATACTATATACAAATAAAATATCTACTTGAAAAATTTTCGTGGTCTTTTTGTATTTAATTAAGCATCACAAAATGTTTGTTTTTTTTTCTGATTAACCGAACAAATTTACATATGAGAAACCTTAGTTACGCTTAATATAGCTTTAAATAATGGTCAAAAGTTAACAAAAATACTCGAAATTGTTTTAAAATAGTTGTTTAATCTCCGGTTTCCAAAAAAATTTGGTAAAAATCATTGGTTTCATAACGAAATCTGATTTCGCGGCGGGACCGCGGACTCAAACTTTTGTAATGCTAGGTAGGTCCATAGCTTTGCATGGATTTTAATTTTTGTTTCTGTTTCATGTATTTTAAACATCACTATAAGTAATACCCTAAATAGATGTGGACAAATATAATTTTTCAAGAAACGTTGATTAACAAGGGAGCAATATTTTTTGCTTACATTTGAGTAATTGGTCCACTTGCTTGTCGCGTTTTTAAAGGAACGTGCTAAAAAAACCAAATTTTTTAATATAAAAAGTAAAATTAGAGTTATATTTTATAAACAGTAAAAAAATACCTAGAAATATGTAGTTATTTACTCTCTATAGCATCCGAATTTTTTATCCGACTTTAAAATCACACCTAGGTGACCTCAATACTTTGCAGTATCGAATCGGCTATTTAACAATAAGCAAATTAAAATTTTTAACAAAAAGTTTAAAAACTAAAGATTTAATTCCTTATTTTAACAATTATTTATCAAATGACTCAATTTGGAACAAAAATGCAAGTTATTTGAGGAGCTAAAATTTTACTAATTTTTGTATATTTTGTAAAATGGTGGGAATTAAAAAATTTCCGCGTTTGGATTGGTTTTTAAGCGTCATAAACGCGCCATTTCATAGGTTCTCCTAAGGCTGGTTCATACTTAAGTAAAAACGTCCTTTTGACTTTGTCCAAAGGACGTTTTTACGTTAGTATGAACCAGCTTTTATGTTACCAAACAAATCTACGAGGTCGGCCAGATCTCATCCGACCGCCGTTTCAAATTGTTCTTTTGATACAATCACATAATAGTGCAAAACCTTTTTTGATTAAAAAAAAGTATTTTGTTAATTTGTATGAAAAACAATCGGACGTATAATATAAAAAAGTAGCGAAAACTGCTATTATTTATTAAAAAAAATTCTAATTTTTATTTTTTAGGCGAAGAAATACAGTTTTTCTCATGTTTTAGTGAAGTTACTCTTATGAGTTGTGGAACAGGAAAAGATATCTCTCTTTAAATAAAGAACGTCTGTCTTAAATAAATTCGTTTCTATAATGATGCTGTTATTAATATTCAATGAGCTTCAAAAATACAAAAAATGCAATGTTTTCTTTTGGATCAATATTTAAACGTAATTTATCAAATTTTTTCTCTCAAGTTGCCTATTTAAACACAGATAAAGCAAATGAACAAAGTATAAAAAATCTGTTATTTTCTATTATAATTATAAAAAAACATTCCACATTTTTTACAAAAATCTTTTTTTAAAACAAATTTTTACAAAAATTTTAATCGATCAAGCTTATTATTTATTTTTATATTTTTAATTCTCAAAATATTAATTTTAAACTATTAATGTTAAAATTGAGATATTTTTTGAAGCTTTTTGGGTGAAGTTAACAAACTTTTGGGGAATTTTGAACTTGCTGCTGTTGATGATATTCCTCGTGTCGCTTTCCAATCCCGACATTTTTAAAGTGTTTCGTTCAATTCAAAACTGTGAAATAATAATTTATAATGATTTTAGTACTTTATTAACTTAAATAAAAATTATTTTAAAATACCCTTCCCTTTTAAACACTTTTACATAATATGACTTTATGGTATATTCAAAATCCGCCATAAGGCTAATTTTTGGCATTTAGATTGGCTCTATCAGTATAAAAACAGTATTTGCCTTTGTTTATGATTTGTAAATAGAAAAGCTTATTTGGAAAAAACTGTTTACATTTCCTGGTAAAGCATTAATTCAGCATTAAAAATGATTTTAGTTATTCCTAATATCTCATATATTTTAGTTTTATAATTTTATACATTGTGAACTGGTTGGATTTTAAATACAATTTGTAGTAGGATAAGTTTACATTAGTCGCCATGATATTTTTTACTTTAGTTTGATTTTTAACTTTACATTTAATATTTGTATAATAACCTTATTTTTTATACGTCCTTGCTCGTAACAAGAGAGTTGGCAAGTTTTAGTTTACTCGCTCCACAAAATTATGCAGTTATCTTGCCAATACATCAACCTGTTAATCTCTTAAAGTTGCCGTTTCGAAGTCAAACTTTTTATCTCTTCAATTTTGATAATTTTTTGTGAACACTTTTCCCCTGCCCCCAATAGCCCACAACATTTTATTTAACAAATATCTCATGGTTCAGGAGTCATGACCGAAAAAGGCATTGCAACAATCTGTACGTGAAAAGTTGCTCAATGGGTATAACGATTTGAATTACAAATTATGCACTAGAAGAAAGCGGCTACTTTCTTGTTGAATTTGGTACCTTGATAGTTAAGATCGGGCAATGTTATCGAAAAGTGTCGTTTCCTCTCACAAAAAAACCCGCGATTTTTCGCTAAAAAAACAACGACGGCAGTCATTTGATGAAGTTTGCCCAACATTTTTGCCGTGGTATTTCGTTTTTTTAGCGAAGAAAATCGCGGATTTTTTGTAACAGTTTTTTGAAAAAATTAAATCGTTATACCAATTGAGCAATCGTTCATGTACACAATTGCTAGAAAAACGCCACTTTTTAGGCGGGTCATAAACTCCTGAACCAATGGAGCTATTTTTTTGAAAAACTTTTTGTGGCTATTGAGGCGGGGATAATGTTTTTACAAAAAATTATGAAAATCAAAGGCAAAAAAAGTTTGACTTCCGCACTGCACTTTTAACAAATATTTGAATGCTAAGGGCTTGTTCACATCGGAGTGACAAGTGACAACGTGTTTCGTGCCTGTTTACGCTGTAAAATTATCAGTTATCGCTGCGGTATAAATGTCTTGTAAACGCTTTGTAAACGCTTTGTAAAAGCTGCTGTAAACGCTTTGTAAACGCATTGTAAACGCTTTGTAAACGCTTTGTAAACACTTTGTAAACGCTTTGTAAACCCTTTGTAAACGCTTTGTAATCGCTTTGTAAACGCTTTGTAAACGCTTTGTAAACGCTTTGTAAACGCTTTGTAAACGCTTTGTCACTTGCCATTTGTTAGAGCCGGTAGAGCAGAACTGTCGTCTGAATGGCTTTAATTTTATTTTTTCGCTAAAAAATTTCAATTTTTAAATTTAAATTTTTTTGTTTTTGGTGAAACCTAGAAATATTAGCTAATTTACTTTAGCTAATGATTCATAGTTATATGTAAAAGTTATAATTTTTTAAAATCAATAATCTAAAAATTGTATTTTACTCACTTGACACTGGTAACAAGAATTAAAATAATAGGATTAAAGAGAAAATGAAGTAATCTTTTAGAAAATCTAAAAATTTACAATAAACAAGCATGGAGCCTCTTTTCTTGACAGTAAGCTTTATTTTTACCGTCGCCCCCCGGATTTTTTTTTTGGGGGGGGGGGAATACCCGACCCCCGAAATTTAGGGTCGGGGGGCTGTCCCAAAAATTTTTTTGGAGTGTACCTGAAATACCCCATTTTTTGCAGTTTGTAGTACCGGGACCCCCAAGTTTTGAGGGGGGGTTTCCGGGGACCCCATTGCCAAAACCGGACCCCAAGAATGACAGGAGTGGTTAGCTTAGGTTTTGCTTAGGCTTAGGCTTAGCTCAGATTTCCCTTCAGCTTAGGTTTTAGGACTTAGCTTAGCTTCCGCTTAAGCTTGAATTTTGCTAAGACATAAGTTTTTCTTTTTGCTAGGACTTAGCTTAGATTTTGCTAGGCTTAGCTTAGGATTTTTCGTAGGCTTAGCTCAGTCGCTGATTTTCTTTACCGTTTTCGATTAGGTTTTGGCTCTTCTCCATCCGAGGTACCCCCAAATTTTAGGAGCAGGGTGTGTCGGCTATAATCGGGATTTTCGGAGGATTTTAACCCCCCAACCCCCTGCCTGCCCACCTATGGTTTTTTCCCTTTGTTATTGGACCTTGTGACGTTGCTGGAAGGCTCAAAGCTGAAAAAGCTGGAATTTTTGAGCACCGCCATCGTTTGTATTAATTTTCTGATTAATTCAAGAGCCATTACATTATTATTTCAAAACATTTTTGTGAAATTTTTATAAACTTCATTCCTAACTTGATTTAACCGCCTTCAACATTTCGGTATTTTCAACATGAATATTTACGTCGTAAAACAAGGTATTTTTTTTAACCGAAAAGTCTCTTTTTGTGAAATCCCTCTTATGTAAAAATTCTTTTTTGCGATTTTTGTGTTTTAAAGCGCAATTATATTAGATTTCAGGAAAAATTCCATAGAAAAAATTGCGCAACCCATCGAAATTTTTGACTGCTTTATTTTATATTTTCTTATATGTTGTTTTGTTGTGTTTCTTTTCTCTACAATATATAATTTTAAGATTTTGTTTTTTAATTTTTTATTCCGAGTCCTTTATCGTGTTTGACGTTATCTTAAATGAATATCTATAGTTTTAAGATAGATTAGGAATAATAAATTTTTAATGAAAGTACAGATTGAACGGGGGTAATAATGATAAACACAGCGGTGCATATCTTCTTATCACCACAGATCGAGTCGAAGCTTGGTAAAATTAAACTTACTGCGACTCATTATGTCTTTTTAAATGATGCTCTCGAAAATTATAAAGAGTCAAATTAAATATGCCAAAACTCCATTTCGACTTGTTTTCTCAACTACATGTTTAAAATACGAGTTCCATATTATCAATTTTTGTTTCAAAAAACGAGTCACAGTCACCACACTCCAGCTTTAAAACCGAGTCACAGGAAAGCTATATGGGAAAACGCGTCATAATCGCTACAAACCGCACTCAAGTCCGACTTTTTCAAATGAGAAAAATGTATCAACTTTATATAGTCAAGTGTGTTTCACACTACTGATTCCCTCTTTAATTCTGTCTTATCCACTGGCGATACTTTCCGCGTTAAAAATAGTTTTCTACTATAGCTCAAATCTGAAAAGTGGTCACAGCTATACACGAATATTTTTGTCAGCTATCCACTCGATTTGCGGTAACGATGTGACGATATCGTGCTTGCAGCGATAATGAGATTTTATTGGTTATAGTCTGATCTGGACTCACGCTCGGGGTGAAATCATGTTCACGCATTAAATCAACTCTAATGCGAGTCCACTCTAGGTATATCGCTCTTTGTGGCGGCAGTCCTTCGCGGCGCCGAGCTTGCTTTTTCAACACTGTGTATGATTAGTTAAGTTTCCAGCAAAGAACCGCGTTGCCATAGAGTTTTCTTTTAAGTATTTTCATGCACCGATCGATTTTCTTCGCTTTAATGTTTAGCATGTAAAGCTTATTGTTCACCGATAATAGGCCCAAAGCTTTTTTTCTCCAGTCCCCGTGATTAGATTCGCATAAAGCAACTCGTTAAAGACGGGCGATTTATTTCGAAAAGCAGCTTTTAGCCGCCTCCGCACCTGCCTTCGAGCGGGCGCTTCGATATCTTCTACATGCCTCCAACCGATGGAAAATAAGTCAAATCTTGCACTTTCGGATTAACGGTTGGATATCTTTCCTTCCAAACTGATTCGCTCCACTTTGATTCTTTAAATAGTTTTTTTCTTTTTTCGGTTGTGTCGTTTTTCATAGAAAGCGTTGGAAAGAACAAAACTTTAGAGCACGCGAATAAAGACAGTCGCGAAGCAGAGCCGAGGAAGGATCTCAAAAACAAGTTATATAATACTCAGTGCTTTGGGGTTCGGTAAAACTGTTAGCGGTGAGTAATCGGCCTTGAGTATCCTGCTTTGAGCGAAATAAATAAATAAATAAATTATGTAAGGTGTAAGTAAATAGTGGTTTAATAATCTGTATGTAAAAAGTCTGTTTGGATTTTAGCGACGGATATTATTTGGTGCTAACAGTGCAATCAAAGACTATAAACTTTACATAAGAATACCATCAAACCAAAAATAATATCCAAATAGGAGCTTGTCTCAGTCGGGACATAATCCCTAGACTTTAAGTACGCAAGGACAAACCTTCTGCCATTGCTCCACAATTTTGACAAAGTAGGTGCTTGTGCATTGGCAAAAAAAAACTTGAATAAATATGTTTCAGCAATGGAAAATTATTTCTGAGAAATTTATATGGATATTTAGCTAAGATTAACTTTTAACATGCTAATAAACTTTCGTTCAAATCAGCCTAAATACACTCTGCATTTTTTTGTTAGTTGCGACGGAACAAGCTGTAATACCCTAATTTCTTTAATTTGTATAATTAATTGTTCATAAATTATTATTTTAGCAGTATTGTTCCAAATAACTTATGTTTCATTTGTTACAGCATATATTTTGCGTTTAAAAACTGC
>JASAMX010032709.1:0-15105 GCA_030248175.1 Microlaimidae sp. YZB2_3
TTATAACGCAAAAAATCTTAATGTCTGTCTGTTACTGTTTCCCTGTATGCTTGTAATTAGCCTTATTAGCGTATAAAATTTTATTTTAGCTGTACAAAGCTTTCGAAAAAATGTTTGATTTTATCTAAAAAAAAATTAAGTCAGCCAACCATAAAGAAAAAAAGAAACGCTTTAAAAATGAACGGAAATTCTTCGGGTTATTTGTGCTCGGATCGTGGAATGATCCTGCCGCTAATCGACGAAAGCGGGTGGAATCAGGGTGTCCGGGCATTTTTGTACCTACTGGGAATGTTGTACAGGTGTCGTACAAACTTTCTAAAATTTACGTGTCCAATAGAAAATAACCATGCGTGATTTCCATACACGTCAAACAGTAGCGCAGTAAAAACAACTGTTTTAGCAAAGCACACTGCGTGGTTACTACGGAAAAATGAGGCACTGTCATTATAAAATACACGTGACTGTAACTCATTCTATAGTTTATAGCGTTTTGTTTAAAATTTAAAATGAGTAAAATAAAAAAAACTCTGCTGCCCCCAATCTGCCTTCTACCTGCCTGCACCCTGCCTGCACCCTTCTCCCAACCTACCTCCGAGGCACTTTTAGACGCCTCCTACCTGCCTCCTAACCTGTATATGCTTTAACATAGGAGGCAACCAGGCAGGGCCACCTGCCCCCTACCTGCCTACCTCCGAGGCAGTTTTACCAGCCTCCACCCTGCCTCCTACCTCCCTCCACTCTGCCTCTACGCTGCCTCCGAGGCAATTTTACCTGCCTCCTACCGGCCTCCAGCATTCCGGAGGCAGGTTAAAGGGCCGTCCTTACCGGGATATGTTCCGATGAAAATGGCTTATGCACTTTGACAATTAACAAAATGTTGCAAACGCATTTACCAGATTGTCAAGATTGCTGAATTATTTTATATAATTAATTCTTTATTTGTATATTTTATATACGACAGTAAATTATCTTAAGTAAGGATACGCTAAATTTATAATCTTAATACCCAAATAATTCAGATTTTATAAAAGAAACCCTGGTTTTTATGGATTTACTCGTACCCAGCTGACAATAAAAGCAAAACTTTATTTTTTTAAAATTTTTAAACAGTTAATAAATTATATAGTGGCATAGTGGAAATAAAATCGTCGTTACTACGGCAAAATGAGCCACAGTCATTATAAAAAAAAACAAATGATTCTGACTCATACTGTAGTTACAAAAGATTCTGTTTTGAATTTAAAATCAGTCACAGTTGCATATGTGTTTTATATATTGTGGCTCATTTTGCCGCAGTAACGACGAAATATTTACGCCAAAATTTCTGTAAGTAACAAGGAAGTTTGTACGACGGAATCCTCCAGTTTTTTTGGCATCGCGATTGCAGCTGATGTTTTCATGTGCGCAATCGAACGGATCACCAGCCAGACAAGGACCGTCAAGGTATAGCCTAGTGTTCTTACTTCGTTTAAAGCGTCCAAAAGACCAAACCAAAAAAATTTATTTTGGGTAATTCTAAGGCGCTTGTTTTAATTTTTCTTGTTTATTTCGCTTTTCGACCCTTAAAAAGAACTATGAAAATTTTTTTTAAAATTTAATAAACCGCTCTTAGATATTTTTTCGCCAAATTAGTACAATAAACATTTTGATTGGTTACTTATATTTTGTATTAAAAAAAGTTAGGAACAGACAATTTTTTTTTGTTTTTTGTATTTTACCCAAATTTTAATGCCATAATAAATTAAGTTTACGATAGTACTTTTACGTCAAATAAAATCTTCGTAAAATAATTTATTTGGTTGTTCTTTTATTTAATTAATAATCTATTTAAACTGCTTTACAAAAAATATTTTATATAATTAAGTATAAACTAGTCTGCTTGATTTTATATACCGCAGGTTTAAAAAAAAATTCTATAAAAAATGAACATCATATAAATTTTGATTGTTAAACTCCTTTCAGTTTAAACGAAATGGACCGATCTGAAAATCTCATAATTCTGGCTCAATGAAAATATGTATTGATAGTGCTGAAATGTTAATTTTTACTAGATTTAGCCATAGGTATTATTAGCCATAGCCATAGCTAATAGCTACCATAGTTGCCATTAGCCATAGCCATAGTCATAGATTGATTATTGGGTAGATTTTTAGAGAAAATTGAAACTTGTGAGAATGTTCTTTGTTATTCTTTAATAAAAATGTCTTTAATGACAATTTTTATAGGTAAAAAATGACGAATTTGATACTGAAGATGATGTAATGGACGTTGAAATCAATGACGCTAATCAAAGAGCGTCATCAAAATTGGGTTACCAATATAAAGAAGTATGTAAATTTTAAAGAAATGACCAATTGGTCTAATATGAAATCAAATAGTTATTATTAAAAGAAAGCTTGCATATGTTTTTTTTAGATTTAGTTTAGCTATAAATTCAACAAACCTGTACTCACACTAAACATAAATGATTCGCTAAATTACGAACATATTGTTTTTTGGTTTTCCGGTTTTGTGCTCTACTCTCTAAAATGATCAGAACTTCATCATAATATACAAAAATAAAAAAAGTTTAGAAGCTCTAGAGTGCAAGTGAAGAAATCGCTTTAAAGACGTATTTGGTAAAATTAAGACTTAAATATTATAACATAAAACAATAATATTTTATGAAACTTCGAAACCAACTAAAACATTTATTTCACGATAGAATTTAGAGGTATATCTCAAATAGCCAGTACAATTCGTGGGTTGCGACTATATAATTTACTCTGTGGAAATCAAAGTGCGAAGAGCTGAAAAGGATTTGATTACCACGGAAATCTTTAACGCTGAACAACTTCCGTTCAAATGGAGGTTTTATGATTAGACGTGTTTAATGAACACCCTAATGTGTACATTTTTCATTTTTTTTAAAGTCAATATTAATATAGGTCAATTTCGAAACTTTTAACCACGAAACAGGGAGCTCGAAAACGGAGTTGTTTACTTTGATCGTAAAACCTAGCGGATCTGACAATTACATATGTAGTTGGGTTTCAAAATATATTTCTATAAGTTCGCAAAATTTCCAACATACCTTTAGGGCTCTAAACATTTTTTACCACCGTTTTTAAAATTTTAATCCACACAATTAAATGAGTGCGAAAAATTTCGGTCCGTTCGTCAGTTGATGCATACAGTGAAAACGCTGTACTGCCGCAGAAAAATGTTGATATTTTTCAGCGCGGTGAGATTTTGCAGCGAAATCCGTAAGGTGATTGTCTAAGTCAGCATTTTCTTACTTTTTGACAATTAAAAATACCTATTTTAAACAAGTGTTTTATCGAATATATATGCAACTCAATCCAAAGAGTGAATTCAAATTTAGGTGAAAGTTTGGAACCCTACTGTGGCAAATTTAACACTTATGGCGTTGGGAAGTAGCGCACCGGAAATATTGTTTTCTATTATTGAAATAGTGGGTAAGACTTATATCAAAAATACTAGAAAATGTCACAGAATATAACACTAGAGAATTTGCGTCTGTAAACTAAATTTTTTATCTAAATTTTGCGAGAAAAATCGCACTTTTAAATCCGTGTGCGACTTTTCACGCAAAATTCTGCCATTTTATGCTAGTTTTCTCGCGCTGCGATTTTTAACACAGTGTTAGTTTACTTGCAGTTGGGACTGCGACTTATTTTGCACTCTATACTGTTTTATTTGCACTGCGAGTCTAGCTGCGCAACAAAAAAAATACAGACGCTTGTATAGTCATTTTCAATGGAGTAAAACACTTCAAAAATTGTTTTATTTAATTTTAAAACGTTTGAAAGTTATTTTATTTCATTTAAACTAAAAAGTTTTACGTAAAAAAACGACTTTTACCCATTTAAACACAAAATTTTTGCTCCGCTTTGTTATTATTTTTTTTGTTGTGCAGCCAGACTCGCAGTGCGAATAAAGCAGTATAAAGTGCAAAAGAAGTCGCAGTCCCCACCCCACTGCGAAAAAACTAACACTGTGTTAAAAATCGCAGCGCCTGAAAACTAGCAGAAAATGGCGGGTTTTGCGAGAAAAGCCGCACACGAATTCGAAAGTGTGGCTTTTTTTGCAAAATTTTGGTCAAAAATTTAGTGTACAGACGGACATTCTCTTTTTTAATATAATTTTGCTTATACGATTGACTGAAGTTTAATAATAAAATAACAGGGGCCTATTTCATAAATATTGCTTGTAATTAATTTACAGCTGTAAATTAATAAACGCATATTTTTCTTTTGTATTTTTAATTGTTTAGAATTTAAAAAACTAAATGTCTGTAAATTCCGTAAATTCCCATGTTACGTACGTATTTTTTTAATTAATAGAATAAGAAGAAATTAAATACGTTTTTTAATTTACAATTACAAAAATCTTTATGAACTAGGCCCTAGAAGTACATCTTCATATTTTGTTAAAAAAAACACAGCAGCACAAAAATTTGAAGCCGTTCGCTGATTGTTCACCAATGTTTATAAAATTTATTTATTTTTTTCATTTATTTATTAAATTTATAAAAACGGATTTAAACAGATAGACCTTTTTTAGAAAACTCAATAATACCAAAATTAGTACATGAAAATGTGAAACCAATGTTTTAGTATAAGATATTTTTCCAACCAAAATAATTTATTGTTAAAATACGGGTTAAATAGGTCCAGTTTTTAAAATTTAGGGGTCATTTTGATTTTAGCATATAGCAATGGCTTCCTATTATTTTAGTTTTGCGCCTTTTGTATTTGCTAAGTAGTGCAGATAGCACCTTTTAGTTGTGGCAATTGTATTGTTTAAACTCAAAGCATAATTTTTAGAAAATATTACACTCATACAAATATACAACATTAATAGCTTTTATTTGACGCATAATTACGCGGGTTAACACTCCACCAAAATTATTTAAGGATAATAGAATGACTCTTTGATATTGGTAACAAACATTGTATTGCCAATGTTTTTAAAGCTAGTAAAAATAAAATTCAAAGTAAATACAAAATTTGCTGTTTCATTTTATTAAAAATTTGGAACATGAATTTGGACTATATATAAAAATAATAATTTTTTTATAAATTGATTGTTTAAAATAGAAAAAGTCCTTAAACTTGATGTAAGCTTTACTTCAAAATATATGTAATATTTAAATATAACAAACTTTCAAGTAACATTTGTTTTGCATTTGACCTAACTCTAGTTTTCCATGATAGGGCTAGAAAAATTTTTTGCCAGTATTAAAATATGAAATAATTTTTATAGGCAAAGGATTTGTTGCTGGTCAACTGGGACCATCAACCATCGTCGGTTCGGCTGCTTTCAACCTCCTGGTCATCACCGCGGTTTGCATCGCGGCTGTGCCCAGCCCAGACACCCGACGGATATCCGAAATCTCGGTTTTTGCCATCACCTCTATCAGTTGCATCCTCGCCTACGTCTGGCTCTTGGTCATACTGAAAGTGACCAGTCCGGGGCGAGTGGAGATCTGGGAGGGGTTGGTGACCCTGTTGCTATTTCCGGTGTTGGTCCTACTGGCTTACGCGGCAGACCGGAAATTGTGCCTCCGGATGCTCCGTGGGAAGCCGCGATTTGGCAAGGGCAACCAGCAGAAAGTTGAGCCTGAAGGAGAAGAGCCAGAACCTTACCGGTTAAAGTCCGCCACACAAAATGGTAAAAGCAGCGCCGTTGAAAAGCAGGTGGATTTCCAGAAAAGTCCCAGGGAGTTCGCCGATTCCCCGGATCCAGAAAATATGAAGCACCCTTTGAGTCCTATCGACGGTTTGAACAACCACCACTATGCCGATCGACCGATTACAGGAAAACACGTTAATCTGACCACCGGCCGAGTGCCCACAGCACGCAGAGAGGGGATGACTTGGCTGAATATTGAGCGCGAAGTGGCCAAACACCACCCTCATATTAAAGCGGAGGAGCTGGCCAATCTGACTGCGCGGAAAATTGACGCCAGCCAGCCGCACAGTCGAATGTACTACCGCATAGCGGCCACAAGGAGGCTCTCAGCAGCTGGACGACAGTACCGTGACCCAATGGAGGACCAACCTCAGGATATCAGACAGCCCTCTGGAGAATCCTCTAATCGCCCCACCACTGCCACCTCGTCCAAACTAGATCTGCTGGCCGTGGATCCTAGTCGGCTCTCTGTGATTGAGTTCGCAGCCGCAAAGTACACCGTATCCAGCAGTGATCATCACGTTCGCATCAAAATCGTGCGCTCTGGTCGAACCAACAAGCGGGTGCTGTTTAAGTATGAGACTTTGCAGGGGACCGCCCAGCCCGGTAGGGACTATGTGGAACAGACGGAAACGCTGGTCTTCAATCCGGCGGAAACAGAGAAGATCGTGGCTGTGGAGATCCTACCCCGGGCAGACAGAGACCCAGAAGATATGTTCTATGTGAAACTTGCTCTGGAAGATTTTGCAGACGGACTGACCATGATGGGAACCAACAATCTGACAACCGTCACTATAGGGGACAGCGAAAAAGATGCTAAAGTTCAGTTCACACAGAGTGCTATGGCGGTGAGTGAAAACGTAGGGAGGGTCAACATACCTGTGCAGAGACGCGGTAACACCAGAAACAAAATCCGGGTCAGCTGGAAGACTGTAGATGGCACTGCTCATGACGGAAGTGACTTTCTTGGCGGTCGGGGGGACATTCATTTTGACGTTGGGGAGACAGAAAAGTTTCTGCAGATACCCATAATTGACGACATGGACTTTGAAAAGCACGAGAACTTTGAGGTGCTCCTTTGCGACCCATCTGAAAACGTCTCAATCTCTAGCAAGAAAAAACGACTTATTGTCACCATCCTCAACGATGATGAAACCACCCTCCTATTGACCCAATCTGACAAACTGGTGCCCAAACAGCTGGAGCGGCTCCAACCGGGAAGTCAAAGCTGGCGGGACCAGTTTGTTAGGGCCGCCAACGTTAACGGAGGAGATCTGGAGAACGCAGGCAGCCTAGACTACTTCATGCATCTGATCAGCTTTGGCTGGAAGCTGCTGTTCGCCTGCGTGCCACCGCCCTCCATCTGGGGCGGTTGGCCTGCTTTCCTGGTGGCCCTAGTTTTCATCGGCCTGTTGACGGCCCTGGTTGGGGATCTGGCCGCCACGTTTGGTTGTCTAGTGGACTTGAAGGACAGCGTGACGGCCATCACTTTCGTGGCCCTGGGCACCAGTCTCCCAGACCTGTTCGCCTCCACTCTGGCAGCCAGGGGTGAGCCCAGCGCCGATAATTCTGTTGGAAACGTTACCGGCTCCAACAGTGTCAACGTTTTTCTTGGAATCGGTGTGGCCTGGTTTGCGGCTGCCGTGTACTGGTCAGGTAGAAACCGGGACTTCCTGGTCCCGGCTGGAAACCTGAGTTTTAGCGTTCTGTTGTACTGCATCACGGCCGTCGTCTGCATCTGCCTTCTAGTCTGCCGACGGCAGTTGCCGATTTTTGGATCAGCAGAACTGGGCGGACCAAAACTGTTTAAATACTTATCCAGTGCCCTGCTAGTTTTCTTGTGGTTTTTTTACGTCGTTCTGTCCGCATTACAAGCCTACCAGTATATTCCTGCATTTTAACTGGTTTATTATTTATTTAATATTTATTTCCGTTTGATCAGGTTTTTTTATGTCTACAGGGCATTGGTAATTCAAAAAATTTCACAAATGTGTTTTTTTAGTTTTCTATTAGTTTTAAGGGAATTTTATTCCGCTTTTTAAAAAGTATAGAAACAAAATGTCGAAGACAAATTTAAAAAAATATGGGGAATCTTTTAGTTATAGTTTATTTAATTGTCTAATTTGTATTATGTAATTCAAAACGTGTACAATGCATTGTTATATATTTCAATTTAAATGTTCAAACTAAAACTTTTTTGAAAAAAATGATCCAAAGATTTATTTCATTTAAGATCTTTCTACTATGAAATTTTACAAAACCTAACCTTATTGCGTATTTTGTAAATTTACAAAGTATCATATATGCGCGAAAAAACATCATATGAAGATTCTGATCGCATAATCTTGCGCGTTAAAAGCCAAGGAACAAACAATACACGCGTAGAAAATATCGGCAATATAGTGATAGCAAAGATAAAAAGTCCCCTTTTCTTCAAAAAAAAATCATATTCGAAAAATTGCAACACATAAAAAAAAAAAAAAAACAAAACCAAATAATGAAGAAGCTATTATAATAGCCATTTAGTTTAATTTCACTTCATATATACTTACAATTGTAATATTGTCTGGGGCGCACCATGTTTTCCGTGGTGGTTTAATCACTGTCCAACACGATAAAACTCGTGCGGCCGCAGGTATTACACTTGTATATAAAAAGAGAAATAAATTAACAAATATATAATATACCCCCCCTCCATTTTAACTCGCCGAATTAAAATGACTACTATGCCATTTTAATGGAGAGTGCCATTAAATGGAGAGGTTCATTATAATGACCTACGTTTCAGTACTTTTTTATATAGGAGTTGCACATTTTTCGGTATATTATATATTTTTGGTGATAGCTTCAAAGAAAAATCATTTGTAACTATATCAGATAAAACCATTATACTAATTTTCGTTATTGTAGGGTTTTGTTTAATTTAAAAGTACTGTATATTATGTAACAAGTAACTTTGATTTAAACCAGCATTGACTTTTTTTCAGCAGCGACAGCCACAATTAAAAAAAATAAAAGCTTTTCTAATGCCACAGTTTAAAAAAAACTTTTTATTTTCTTGAAGGATCTGCCCTTATCAATACTAAAATACCTTTTTCTGAGAATTATGGATTATAATTAATTATGGATTATTAACTTTTTTTTTCTAAAACAAGAGATTTTCATAATAATTCCATGTTGTTTATGAATGACACGTATACAAAAAATTTTGTTTGAATATCTATATTAATATATTTTTAATTAAAAAAGTAAATTTTATTTATCTTATTGACAATAACAAACTGCCAAATAAAGCTAAATTTATTGGGTAACTTCAATTAAAATGTTATAAATACACACGTTTTCCTTTTTGTTTTAATCATATGCGTGGATTTTAGCATTAAGCACTTCACTTCAAAATATAACAAATCTAAGGTTAAGAATATTGGTATAACGCAACAAAATGTCTGTACACTATATTTAAACTGTACAATGAATTTTTGGCTAAAAAAGTTGCATATGTGCGACCAATATTTTTTTAATTGTGCGAAAATAGTTAAAGCGTGAAAATAGCAGTATTGAGGGCAAAAAAAGTTGCAATTTTTATTGGAAGAATACTGACACTCTGTTAAAAATTTCTGTGCAATAAAACTAGTAAAACTGGCGGATTTTTGCTAAAAAGTCGCACAAAGACACTAAAGTTCGACTTACTTAGCAAAAGTTGGTCAAAAACAAAGAGCACAGTTAGACAAAGTTAGACATTCTGTTGTGTTATATATTCTTGCTATATATTAATGCTCAAATGAATACTTCGTTTACTCACAAATAAACAGGAGTACAACAATATTATAAATTAAAATAAAACTGCCATTAATATTAAGTTATGTCAAGTAAAATATTTAGAAATAAGGGCAAAGGGTCAGAGGAGCCATGGGACGTTAGAGCTGGGTACTAAAGAGCCGGAAAAAAGGGACCTAAGAGCCAAGCAGCCAGAACGAAAGGAACAGAAGAGCCAAATTGGAAATAATTATGAAAAACACAAAAGAGCTAAGAATGAAATAAGAAATTACCTTAAATATGTCTCTAAAATATGTTGAATATTTGAAAATTTGAAATTTTTTCTACACTCATTTTTTCTGAAAAAAAACTAAAAAATCGGCTATTTACCGTGGTATATGGCTTAACAACCGCACCTAAGACGAGTTTTTCCGCTGAACGCATGATTTTTTAAACTATAAACTAAATTTAAACTATAATTTTTTTAAACTATAATTTAATTTAAACTATAATTTAAACTATAATTAAACTATAATAAGTTTAAACTATAATTTAGTTTTTAAATTAAATCAATTACATAATTTATGCAAAGTAGACGAATTAAGAAATTTAAATACCTTAATTATGTATCAATTGGCTAAAATTTAAATATGTAAACGTAAGATTGACCACAGAGCCAAACGTAGTTAGTCCATCGGTCGTCAAGAAACACTTTAAGTATCACACACAAGCAGAAATGGAAAATGTTAAAATGTTAGCACAAGCAGAAAGAATGTTAAAATTAGAATAAAATTTATTATCTAAAACATGGAAAATAAAAATTTTTTCGCAAATATGAGGCAAATTAAACTTTATAAATATTTCTTTAGCTATTTTAAAGTTTAAAACTTTCGAATTTACGTAAAAAAATATTTTTATTAACGGTTTTTTTACGTCTGGTTCTTTGGTCCCTCCTACGATTTCGATTTACGCATGTAAACGTTATTTCTAAACAGTTTTGCCCCTTTATAGGCTCTTAGGTCACTGTGTGTCTCCTATTTGGGCTCTTTAGTACCCGGCTCTAAGGTCCCGCTATGTCTATCTCCTAATCTCTTTACCTTTCTCCATTGGCTTTAAGGAGACTTTTTGTGGCTCTTTGGTCCCAAAAAATGCAGTTCTTATGTCCAAAAATTCCGGTTCTTTAGTACCCTTGGCTCTTCCGTCTCCAATCTAAATAAGTAATCCATAGAGCCTAACTAACGCCAACAGACAAACAGACCAAAAAAAGACACAGCCAGTTAGCTTAAATAAGATTAGAGTTAGCAAAACGAAGCTTTTCGGGGAACCACTCAGGACTAGCTCATACCGGAGTGATAAGGGACGAGTGAAAAAGCGTTCCGGGCGTGTTTACACTCTTACACTGTCACTTGTCGCTGAGCTGTGAAATCGTTAAACTCTGAACGCATTCTTTAGTACGTTTAGTAAGTGCGTTTTTTTGGAAAAATTGTTGAAACAAAACAAATAAACCGAAATTAATTTTTTGGTTTAGGGCTTTATTTTTCCAAAGCGAAGGCTTTAAATACCTATTCAAAACTTCCAAGTAATACGTACTTTTATAGCATTTGTATTTTTGATCTAAACACCCGGACAATCTTTAAAATAAATTTTTGACCAAAATTTTAAATCGAATTTTCTCGCGCGCACGACTTTCAGTGCATTATCAAATTGATTTTTTTTCGTTGCGATTATTTTTGCAATAAATAATTGAATTTTGAGAATCCATGTTCATTTTTTTATAACCTTGCATATACTCTGTCTAATACTCGATATCTCTTGTAGTGATGCTCTAATACTCGATATATCCTGCAGTAGCGCAGAAAAGTCGCAATGATTACTAAAAAAAACTGAGTGTGTTATTAATTTGTCGCTTACAAGAACTATAAAGCAAAAAATGGCGAAAATTACAAAATAGCAGAAAAAGCAGATATTCTGCAAAAAAACGCATTTTGTCGAGTTTTTTACAAGCTTTAAATAATCAATATTAAATTTTTCTAATAACCAAATGATGTAATATTTTTTTTGTTTATGATATTTCTTCATCTTCAAAGGCAAAACTCTGATTGCAAACATGTTTTTCCATTTCTGCTTGTGTGTGATACTTAAAGTGTTTCTTGACGACCGATGGACTAACTACGTTTGGCTTGTGGTCAATCTTACGTTTACATATTGAAATTTTAGCCAATTGATACATAATTAAGGTATTTAATTTCTTAATTCGTCTACTTTGCATAAATTATGTAATTGATTTAATTTAAAAACTAAATTATAGTTTAAACTTATTATAGTTTAATTATAGTTTAAATTATAGTTTAAATTAAATTATAGTTTAAAAAATTATAGTTTAGATTTAGTTTATAGTTTAAAAAATCATGCGCGTTCAGCGAAAAATCTCGTTGTTAAGCCATATGAATACCCGACTTTTTAGTTTTTTTTTCAGAAAAATGAGTGTAGAAAAATTCCAAATTTTCAAAATATTCAACATATTTTAGACATATTTAAGGTAATTCTTTTCATTCCTAGCTTATTTGTGTTTTTCACAAATTACCCAATTTGGCTCTTCTCTCCTTTCGCTCTGTGCTTGGCTTTTTTTTCCGGCTCCGAATACGAATTCTAACGTCCCATGGCTCTGACCCTTTGCCCTTATTTCTAAATATTTTATTGACAATAACAAACTGCCAAATAAAGCTAAATTTATTGGGTAACTTCAATTAAAATGTTATAAATACACACGTTTTCCTTTTTGCTTTAATGATATGCGTGGATTTTAGCATTAAGTACTTCACTTCAAAATATAACAAATTTAGGGTTAAGAATATTGGTATAACGCAAGAAAATGTCTGTACACTATATTTAAACTGTACAATGAATTTTTGGCTAAAAAAGTTGCATATGTGCGACCAATATTTTTTTAATTGTGCGAAAATAGTTAAAGCGTGAAAATAGCAGCATTAAGGGCAAAAAAAGTTGCAATTTTTATTGGAAAAATACTGACACTCTGTTAAAAATTTCTGTGCAATAAAACTAGTAAAACTGGCGGATTTTTGCTGAAAAGTCGCACAAAGACACTAAAGTTTGACTTCCTTAGCAAAAGTTGGTCAAAAACAAAGAGCACAGCTAGACAAATTTAGACATTCAGTTGTGTTATATATTTTTGCTATATATTAATGCTCAAATGAATACTTCGTTTACTCACAAATAAACAGGAGTACAACATTATTATAAATTAAAATAAAACTGCCATTAATATTAAGTTATGTCAAGTAAAATATTTAGAAATAAGGGCAAAGGGTCAGAGGAGCCATGGGACGTTAGAGCTGGGTACTAAAGAGCCGGAAAAAAAAGGACCTAAGAGCCAAGCAGCCAGAGCGAAAGGGAGAGAAGAGCCAAATTGGAGATAATTATGAAAAACACAAATAAGCTAGGAATGAAATAAGAAATTACCTTAAATATGTCTCTAAAATATGTTGAATATTTGAAAATTTGGAATTTTTTCTACACTCATTTTTTCTGAAAAAAAAAACTAAAAAGTCGGCTATTTACCGTGGTATATGGCTTAACAACCGCACCTAAGACGAGTTTTTCCGCTGAACGCGCATGATTTTTTAAACTATAAACTAAATCTAAACTATAATTTTTTAAACTATAATTTAATTTAAACTATAATTTAAACTATAATTAAACTATAATAAGTTTAAACTATAATTTAGTTTTTAAATTAAATAAATTACATAATTTATGCAAAGTAGACGAATTAAGAAATTTAAATACCTTAATTATGTATCAATTGGCTAAAATTTAAATATGTAAACAGAAGATTGACCACAGAGCCAAACGTAGTTAGTCCATCGGTCGTCAAGAAACACTTTAAGTATCACACACAAGGAGAAATGGTAAAAACATGTTTGCAATCAGAGTTTTGCCTTTGAAGATGAAGAAGAAATATCATAAACAAAAAAAATATTATATCATTTGGTTATTAGAAAAATTTAATATTGATTATTTAAAACTTATAAAAAACTCGACAAAATGCGTTTTTTTGCAGAAATATCTGCTTTTTCTGCTATTTTGTAATTTTCGCCATTTTTACGCTTTATAGCTTTGTAAGCGACAAATTAATAACACACTCAGTTTTTTTTAGTAATCATTGCGACTTTTCTGCGCTACCCAGGATCTATAGAGTATTAGAGCATCACTACAAGAGATATCGAGTATTAGACAGAGTATATGCAAGGTTATAAAAAAATGAATATGGATTCGCAAAATTCAATTATTTATTGCAAAAATAATCGCAACGAAAAAAAATCAATTTGATAATGCACTGAAAGTCGTGCGCGCGAGAAAATTCGATTTAAACTTTTGGACAAAAATTTATTTTAAAGATTGTCCGGGTGTTTAGATCAAAAATACAAATGCTAGAAAAGTACGTATTACTTGGAAGTTTTGAATAGGTATTTAAAGCCTTCGCTTTGGAAAAATAAACCCTAAACCAAAAAATTAATTTCGGTTTATTCGTTTTGTTTCAACAATTTTTCCAAAAAAAAAACGCACTTACTATACGCACTAAAGAATGCGTTTAGAGTTTAACGATTTCACAGCTCAGCGACAAGTGACAGTGTAAGAGTGTAAACACGCCCGGAACGCTTTGTCACTCGTCCCATATCACTCCGGTATGAGCTAGTCCTAAGTGGTTCGCCGAAAAGCTTCGTTTTGCTAACTCTAATCTTATTTAAGCTGACTGGCTGTGTCTTTTTTTGGTCTGTTTGTCTGTTGGCGTTAGTTAGGCTCTATGGATTACTTATTTAGATTGGAGACGGAAGAGCCAAGGGTACTAAAGAACCGGAATTTTTGGACCTAAGAACCGCATTTTTTGGAACCAAAGAGCCACAAAAAAGTCCCCTTAAAGCCAATGGAGAAAGGTAAAGAGATTAGGAGATAGACATAGCGGGACCTTAGAGCCGGGTACTAAAGAGCCCAAATAGGAGACACACAGTGACCTAAGAGCCTATAAAGGGGCAAAACTGTTTAGAAATAACGTTTACATGCGTAAATCGACATCGTAGGAGGGACCAAAGAGCCAGACGTAAAAAAACCGTTAATAAAAATATTTTTTTTACGTAAATTCGAAAGTTTTAAACTTTAAAATAGCTAAAGAAATATTTATAAAGTTTAATTTGCCTCATATTTGCGAAAAATGTTTTTATTTTCCATGTTTTAGATAATAAATTTTATTCTAATTTTAACATTCCTTCTGCTTGTGCTAACATTTTAACATTTTCATTTGCTTGTGTGTGATACTTAAAGTGTTTCTTGACGACCGATGGACTAACTACGTTTGGCTCTGTGGTCAATCCTAGGCTTTACATATTTAAATCTTACCCAATAGAAACATATTTAAAGTGTTTAAATTTCTTAATTCGTCTACTTTTTATAAATTATGTGATATATTTAATTAAAAAAATGAATTATAAATTTTTAAACTTATTATAGTTTAATTATAGTTTAAATTATAGTTTAAATTAAATCTATAGTTTAAAAAATTATAGTTTAGATTTAGTTTATAGTTTAAAAAAACTAACCGCTAGTAATATGCGTAACTGAACGAAGTATCAACAT